>DWBC01000021.1:0-12169 GCA_018237325.1 Calydna sturnula
TATGACTTTCCTATGTAGTAAGTCAAGCAACTAAAATGATCCTTAAGACAGGAACTTCGTCTTTTGGGAATCTGTTTGATAACGGTGTCGTGTGAGGTACGGGAGTTTTGAAAACACACGGTGGACAAACACTGCATGTCAAGATGGTGTGGGCGATACTTGACGTTCTGTCGCAAATTCCGATGGTGAAACTCTGCAGCGGGAATTAATCTGAACAATTCCTTTATATTGTAATTTAAGATTATAAAGATAAAAATAATAATAGCTCATGTTGATCGGACTCCGGAAGAATCTCATCATCTGGTTGCTCCAAAACAGCTCGTAGGGGAGAGAAAAGAATATAAGTCACTGACTCCGTGACCATTAACAAGGTGGTAAAAGTGCAGCTACGACTTAGCTGGTTCTGATATAACAACCTTAATGACAGTGCTTGTAACTACTGTGTATCCTAATTTGGAGGCAGGGTAGCCGGAAAACCTACGCACGGAGCTTTTAACATTCTAACATCATAGGCAACAAGTCTTTGATATCCTTAGTGTATAAAGGAGGTGCTTATTTCTTGCCATGACAAATTACTTCTATATATGTTCTATACAATATAAAAAACTTAACCATTTTTATTCCAAGTGAATGTGTCTCTCAGCTTCTGCCCTTCGATCTCCATGTCCAATCGAATCGGCACCAGGACTTGTTTTTGTGATGCATTTTCTAACATCGCTGTCATATCAGTGTCATCAAAGCATAATGGGAAAGTTCGAATCTGAAAATTTTATGTTACTAATGTTAAATGTTATTCCTATTTATTTCATATTTCTAGTTGTGTAACATATTATGTTGCTCTAAACTAAATAATTGTAAATTATACAGTTTTTTTAATTTAAAATGTTTAAATGTTTCTTTTAAGTATATTATAGTACGGAAAGAAAATTACTATTCTAAAACAAAATTATGCAGATTGTGTAACAGGCACTAAAGACCTATTATTGGCATATTATTTTTAGGAACTAGGTGTCTATTAAAAATAATTTATAAGTATTTCTATGTGTTTTTATCCATAATTGACTAACACCCGAACCACCCATACCCATAACACATAGACTCCTTATTTTAGTGTTAGATTAATTTGTTTAAAACAGATAGCAAAGATTAGTTATAATTTGTTCTTGCTGCCTTCTCTGAGGGTCACTCAACCTCAATACAGTCTTGTTACAATTTGTGCTTAAATGTGCTTAAACCTATTTTACTAATAAAAAAGATGTGCGGATATACAACACAAGAACATAAACAACAAATATAATATTAACATAATATATAATAAAACCTCAGCTTGGAGGTTTCCTCAATATATGGGATTTACATTGAAAGAATTTTTCAAATCGTACCAGTAGTTCCTGAGATCAGTATGGTCAAGCAACAATCTCTACAGCTGCGTGCGGTCATTACCCACAACAAGAAGGCACATGTGTATGTTTTATTGTAATTGTGATTATAAAGTATTTGTAATGTGAGGTACTGGGTACATTGTAAGTACCTACTTGTATTGTAAGTGCATTGCACCATGTAAAGACCCGTACAGTTAGAAAGCCAAAATTATGCTTAAAACATAAAAAATTATGAACTCTGAAACTACTGTCAAAATATCTTCTGGTAATTGGTAAACACATTATATGTAACTCTTATTACAATTATCTTATTATATTTAGAAACAGTAAGATAAAATAATTTGTCTGTACTTCATCAATTTGAGATTTTGTGAAGTTGAGTTCTTCAGTTTGGATTTATTGTTACCTTTTTGTTATGCACCCGAGTCCTGCTGATGGGTGTCGCTTGGGGAACTGCATCTAAGTGAGAAGAGTTTGGCATTACTGGCATCCATGATGGATTATGAGGTTTCTTGCTCTTGCTTTCTCTAGGTGTTGCTAGCTCTTGGCTAACTGACACGGCTTTATATCTATAATAAAATATTATAAATTTAATTTACTTTAACAAGAAAATAAATATATATCTATATATTTAAGTTTCAAAAAAAAAGTTTAAAAACGATTTGTGGACAATCTCTTTTCACCGAAAGCTGTGAGGTAAAAATCAGCAAAAAAAGTTTTGTTGTAAAAAATGTAAGGCATGACCAATCCTAAGACTTTGGTTTGTTTTGGTATGGTTGGTTTAGACACAAACATGTTATTTTTTTATTGTGGTCATCTATAGTTTTAAAAAGACTAGGTACTTTATCCTCGTAAGTCCCTAAGTAATGTAAGTAAGTAATGTACATCACAATGTACATAGTAGCATATAGCATTCTCCCCCGCATTTAAAAACAAAATCATCTCCTAATTGCCCAGTGTACATCACAATGTACTTTTTATTGTAATGAACTTTACTTTTGAATTTTCATGCCTATTGTAAAATCAGCTGACCGTCATGATTGATGAATTTTGTGGGAGCCATTTTGACATCTGACATATGGGTTAATTTTTTTATGGAACCTAATCCTGCTTTGTGATGAAATACTATTTAAAATGTTTATTAATGTCTTTACTTTTAGAAATCATTGTTATTTTAAATCAGTGATGCAAAATTTTTGATTTATTTTGTTTTAAAATTTGATGTTTAATGTATTGCACATCAAGCGTTACTTTTTGAAATGAGGTAAAATAATGAGTTTCCCATGGTTGAATAAATTAAAAAATTACTGGATGAATCTGAAACAGAAGACTTCTTACCATAGGACGAAGATTTTGGCAATCCGGAATTTATTTATAATATAGTTCCTTTTATTTTTTTTTTCAATATTTTTATGTTTGATTGGTGTTATTTTGAATACAATATTATTGGTTATTTTGCGTAAGTAAAAGAATTGGTTTTTTTTAGAGATTGTACTGACTTTAATGCGGAGACTGCTGTCCAGTTAATTTACAAAGGTTTCATAAGAGAATAATTTTGTTTCATAAAAAAAGTTTCCAAATAAGTCAATTGATCTCACTTCAAAGCCTACCTAGTTTGTTAACAATTCCAATATGTTTTTTCCTTACATTTTTAATGTTCTTTTTAATAAAAAATGTTTAATTGGATGTCATGTATTTTTTTTATTTACATTCAACCAGTTGCCCAATGTACATTTAAATGCACATTGAGCTACAAACATAAAATTAGTTGTATTCTTTTCCTTTCAATCATATAACACTCTTATAATAACACAAAAAGTTTTAAATTGTTATTCCCAAAAAAAACATGTTCTATCTTTGTGGGTAGGAACTGTATAAGCTGATTTTGTACATTGTATTGAACATTGGGCATTCAGTTCATCTTTCCTTAAATAGCTTGGGCCTTACAAGGTTACATTTCATTAACAAACATTTGTTTTGTTAAATTCATTAACAAAATAAATTATGACACCCTAGACTCTCTGATAAAAGATCAGGATTTTTCGTAAGTATTTGTTTTTAATGACGTCAATAGTGTAGTAGAAATATTCTCAAATACCCTTCAGGATTTAATTAAAAAATCGACTAACATTTCAACATTGTCTAGGCGGAAGCACATTATAAAACCATGGATTACACCTGGTCCTTTAAGGTGTATCAAAAATAGAGACATGTCACTAAACAAAAAACACATTCTCTTGAGTTGGTTGATAAAGTTGACCCTATTGCCTCCTTAAACTATATTAACTCGTTTTTGTTAACATAGGTTATAACAATTTTCAATCAAGTGCGGACATCGGTAATGCCTGCCCCCCTTCTAATGACCGCACTAGTTTCAACTCCTTTGTTTTACTCCCCACAGATGAAGATGAAGTAAAAAATACTATTTTAAATCTTAAGAACACTTGTTCTAGTGGACTTGATAATATATCAAGCACTTTAGTCAAAAAACATGTTGATACATTTGTATATCATATATTTTTGTCATAAATTTTTAATCTGTCAATTACTTCTGGTATCTTCCCAATGGAATATAAACGTTCACTTGTTCATCCCATATATAAAAGGGGCAATAGAAATAATGTTAATAATTATCGACCCATCTCTATCTTGATAACTGTCTCTAAAATTCTAGAAAAAATTGTTAGTAAAAAGCTGGTTCATCATTACTTAGAATCTAAAAAATTGATTTCTGATTCCCAATATGGTTTTCGTTCTGCTATCTCTACAAGTGATGCTGTACTCGAACTAACTAACTATATTCCTTACAAATTGGATACTAAAAAGAAATCAATAGCAATATTATTAGACATAGCGAAAGCTTTTGACTCGGTTTCTATCCCACTTCTTCTAAACAAGTTAGAGGGTATAGGTATTAGGGGAGACCCGTTGAAATTTTTCGTTAGCTATTTGACTGATAGAGCCCAGTATGTAAAAATTGACCAATGGCTTAGCAGCTATCTGCCAGTAACATGTGGAGTCCCGCAGGGAAATATTTTAGGTCCGACACTATTTTTAATATTCATAAATAACCTTTGCAACATCAAATTGTTAAATGGCAGAGTCATTACTTATGCCGATGACACAGCTTTAATTTTTCAGGGTGACACTTGGGATGATGCTTATCTTCATGCCCAAGAAGGTTGTAATAACGTCAATAGGTGGTTAATACGCAATACATTATTATTAAATGTGCTCAAAACAAAATATATGACATTCTCAATTAGCAAAGTTAACTTACCTAATAGTGTACTTAACCGCATAATAATAGCCCACAGTTGCTTCAGTTTTTCTAACTGTAACTGTACTGAATTGCAAAAGACCAATGACATTAAGTATCTGGGAGTTGTTTTAGATAATCATCTTAACAGGCTCTTCGCTGAACAGGCGGGCGGGAGTCGGGGGACCCGAAAATACTACAGCCGACCGTCGGGATGGGGAGGGAGCAGAATCACAAATAATCAACACTAATAGTGAACGTAACGAGAATGACAGTACACATAGACACACAAATGTAACTAACACTGAACCAAACACACAAAGAGAATATACACCTATACAAGCCGAATACATAGATCAATTAACACTAAATATAATTGTTGACAAAAATGAAGACCCACTTATTTTAGATTTTCTTAGGGCTCTTGCTGAAACAAAAGAATTGCCTATGGCAGAGCGTTTCAGTTTACCAAAAGCCAAAATAAACAAACATTTTTTATAAAACCTTCAAAAATTAAATAAATATCTACCTAACATAAAAATGACTCATTCGGGAAAAAAATGACATTATCTATACTGCTGCCAGAACATTAAGTATAAATAATAAACAGAAACCGTTTATTCCTAAATACGTAATAAAACCAAAATCAGATCCACCTTGAAAAAGAGGACTAGCTTTTAAAATAGAGAAGTTCAGAAAAGAATCAGGTCAGCTTATAGAGATAAATAGTGGAATTAGTACTCGTAGAGTGATGAGGATTAAAGAGAAATTCTATTGTAAATATAATATTCAACATGAAAATCAGCTTCATAACCAGATAGAAATTCTAACACAAAAAGTCAAAGCCTTGGCAGCCAGAATAAAGAGGTATGACGAAATGAACAATAGAAAATATCAAAACAAACTATTTCAAGAAAATGAGCACAGATTATACAAAAGTTTAGGTGGTAAAGAAAATAACACAAATAACACAAAGCTGCCGAGAAAAGACATCTTAGAGCAGTTTTGGAAGACTATTTTGTCAAATCCCATGACATACAACAAAGACGCTTGTTGGATAGAAGAAGTTAAAAAATCAACAGATGAGTTACAGGCTACAAATGTAGAGGAAGTTACAGTAAAAGAAATACAACAATCAATGAGAAGGTTACATAATTGGAAAACACCCGGGATAGACAAAATACAGAATTATTATTTAAAATACCTTACAAGTACTCACACATATCTGGCTTCATTATTCACTAATATAATTAACGGTACTGAACCGATTGAAGAATGGTTTACTACAGGCTGAGTTGTACTGATTCCTGAAAATGAACATACTGAAGATCCAAAAAATTGGAGACCAATAGCATGCTTACCCAGCACATATAAATTGTTAACATCTGTTCTAGCCAACCAATTATACACTCACTGTCAGGATAATAACATATTAGCTGTAGAACAAAGGGGATGTCGAAGGGGAGCCAGAGGTTGTAAAGATCATTTGATGGTTAATAAGGCAATTTTGGAAGATGCACGCCAATCGCAGAAGAATCTGAGCATGGCGTGGGTAGATTACCAAAAAGCGTTCGATAGTATCTCCCATGAATGGCTTCTTAAAGTTTACAAATGCCCACTCATGATCAGAAACTTTCTCCAGAGGGTCATGCCGTTATGGCAGGTGATCATGACAGCTCGTGGCTCTCAAACATCAATAACTACTGATCCGATTTCCATTAGGCGAGGTATATTTCAGGGTGACTTCCTATCACCATTGGTATTTTGTTTAGCGGTCAACCCTATATCACTCATTCTCAATAAATATGAGCTAAAAGGATATAAACTTAAAGATAGTTTCTGGATTAATCACCTTTTATACATGGACGATTTGAAAATGTATGCTAATAACAATCTAAAAATTTTGCTAGATAGTGTAGAAGTATTTACAAACGATATAGGCATGAGCTTCGGCTTAAATAAATGTAATGTGATTCACCTACGGTCAGGGTACAGGAGCATAACTAACGGGGAAGGACACGTCCTATTAAGTGGAGAAACATTCAACGAGTTAGGGGTAGGTAGCACCTACAAATATTTGGGAGTTCATGAATCCGGGAAAATAGATCACAGTACAGTTAGGGACCAAATTTCTAAAGAATATTATAAAAGAGTTAAAAAACCGCTTAATACCCATTTAAATTCTCGTAACATAATGAGTACAAAAGAACTGGAATTGCAAATGTATTAATGCCTTTTCATTAATACATTTGCAATTCCAGTTCTTTTGTACTCATTTGGTTTCATAAATTACAAAGTTATTGATTTAAAGAAAATAGATGATAACACTAGAAAACTGCTTGACATCCATATAGCACATCAACAAAAAGCTGATATTGAACGATTATATATTCTAATTTCGCAAGGTGGTAGAGGCTTAATAAATGTTGCATCTATGTACAATAGTCAAATAATTAAGTATAAACAATACTTTGATATAAAGTCAGATCATTTAATTCACGCGATAGTGCAACACGACACAAACAGATCTAAATATTCAATAGTCAAGGATTACGAGGACATACAAAAAGAGTTAAACTTGCCGCCAAGAAATATACACATAGATAAAGAAATTAAAGAAGCAATTATTAAAATACGTAATGACAAATGAAGAACTAAACAATTACATGGACAATTCCCTAAATCAGTTTTAGATCAGGCTAACATAGATAAAGAACTTTCATTTATGTGGATTAAAAATCAACAAATTTCTCCATCTTTAGAATCATCCATATTTGCTATTCAAGACCAGGCCATTATGACGAGACAACATCAACGTGATATGCTTAAGGAACCGGTAGACTTTGTGCAACCAAAGACGAGACAATGCAGCATATTACATCAGGATCCGAAAAACTGGCAGGAACATATTACGTCAAAAGACATAATGACCTGATTAAGTATGTTTATTGGTGCCTAGCAAGAAAACACGGAATAGAAGTATCTCAACTCTGGTGACAATAAAAGCCTCAGGTAAAAGAAAACGAGTCTCCTAAAATCCATAACACATAATAGACCAGATTTAATATACGTAGATATAAAAAACAATAAAACCTTCTTGATCGACATCACTGTGCCGTCCGACTGCAATATAGGAGCTAAAATTGAGAAGCTATATCACCTGTTAAGAAGAGAAATCAGCTGTTTATGGAACACGCAAACAATAGTAATACCTATTGTAATCGGATCGACAGGAGTAGTAGCCAAAAGTATCATTAAATATATAGAAAAATTAGATGCAAATATTATTATAAGTATATTACAGAAACAAGCAGTTAAACACACATCAGCGATAGTAAGTAAAGTGCTAGGAGATACCGTTTTCATTCACAATACTGAGTCGAATGACACACAACATACTCAGGCCACGCAACACTCATCTATTACACAATCAACTGACTATCCAACTGCTTCACAAATATTAAATCACACATCTGGTACACCTGAAACACATCATTCATTCGTTTCACAACTTCCAAGTCTATCACCAGATGTACAGACCGCACATCACTCACTTGCACATGACTTAACACAAACAACTAATTCACAATCATCAATGCTCAGACGCTCGGCAAGACTTAGAAGAAATAATAACATGTAGTATATTTTAATCACAAATTTTAATTACAAGACTCCTTTTTTCTTTCCTCCTTTTTGGGAGTTATGGGACGAAGCTTTTATTACACCGACAAACGTCGAGAATTTCTAAAATAATAATATTACCCTGGACAATAATTTACACCAATTAATCTAACTCCAAAGTAAGCAAATTATTTGCTGGTGTTATGGGTGTTCATTTGAGAGTTAAATTTAATAAACACCCAGACCCAGAAACACAAATATTTATGTTCATAATTTTTTTATCTGAATAATATTTAAACTAATGGCATATTAACTCAACTAAAAATTATCGGTTTTTATTATTTTCTTTTTTTTAAACTGAGATGAGAAACATTAAAGTGTAGCCTCCGATTAGGAGCCTGCAAAAATATAACACCCATGCTTCAAATCAGTATATGATAAAGCAGTTCAACTTTTCCAAATAGTAACTTTAGAATTCCTGATTTTAATGAAGCAAAAACTAATATTATTTGTATAAAACCGCGTATTAATGCAGTAACTGGTACAGTAATATTTCGAAGTTTTCACATTCTCCTTCAGGAACATATGACTTACATGGATCTACAGGGGTTCGAATAGGGTCCGAAGGCATTTCTCCCCTCCTCACAGCCTGCAGCCTCCTCCGGGTAGTCGGGCTGAGGCCGGCGAGGTTCGGGGTAGACAGGGCATCTTCTAGCGGAGGTGTTCTGATGACGTCACCTGAAACTACTGAGGTTAGCGACATGTGAGACGTGGGTTAGTAAACTACGTTAGTACATGCAAACACTAAAAACATAAAAATCTGTTTGAGCAAAAAATGATCTTTGAGCAAAACATACATTATACTTTAATTTTGTAAAATAAAAGTAGCCTAAGTAACTCCTTGTTACGTCAGCTACCTGCCAATAAAAGTCCCGACAAAATCGGTCCAGCCATTTCGGATATTGGCCGGAAATAATGTTATATGTACCGTATGTATATTCATATGCATGTAGTATAAAGCGGTTATTTGAAGTTAAAAACAAACTAATTTTATTTATATATTAAGATGGATAGATAAATTTTAGAAGTTCAAATACAAATCAAATGATCTCTGTTTTATGTGCAATAGTTTCCAAGAACTTAGTAAGTGTAGTCGCTCACAGAGCTTGGAAAATAAACTTAAAATGACATATTAGACGTAATTAGTACGGAAACAAATCGCGAAACGAGAACATTACAGGAAAGTACGAATCACATCTATGATGTGAAACATCTATAGTAGCACGTAAAACCGATTTCCAGCCTGGCGACGCATGCGTCAGTAGTGTGTGTGCGTGCAGTAGTGTGTACGGTGTGGCGACGCGTCGCCGCGCATTGTCGATTAGTCCCTATCACAATCTGTTCTTTTCTGCATTACTTTTACAAAATAACGTCGATGTTTCACATCTGCCAGGCGTCAAATTTTGAAATCTTATTTTCACCCCTCTAGGCACCCCTTTATGCAACCCTTTAGGCTTTAGGCATTAAACTACGTAAAATATAAGCCTGCACTCTGGGTGATGCGCAAAGGCTGTCGTAATATTCGTTACTACGACAGCTATTATACTACGCAGTTATTCATTTCGTTTGATCTAAGTTATGACTACAAAATATAGTAAAACAGAAAGTCCGTTGACTTTTGAAATATTCCAATTAAATTATACAGTTATGTGAAAAAAAAAGTGTTATCTATAGTACCGTCAGACGTGTCGTAAAGCATACTATTTTCAAGCAAATATACCTTGTTTGTAGTCATCCTTGAGGTCTTGCAGTCGCTTTGGCGTGTCCTGCGAGTCCCCCCCCAGCAGCCCCTGGCGGGCCATGGCGATGTAGCGGGACGCCGGGGACATGTCGCCAGCCTCTGAAATTGTATTCCTATTTTGTTTCACCAAACTCTCTATCAGGTTCTGTCCTATCCTATCCTACGACCTTAGTAATAATATTATAAATGAGAAAGTTTGTAAGGATGTGTGTATTTACTGCTCTTCTATGCAAAAACTACTGAATAGATTTTGGGTGAAACTATACAGTTACATATTGTATTATACATCAGAATAACACATAGGTTACAATTAATAACGATTTTTGTAATTTGGTCATAATATAACGATAAATATCAAAAGGATGGAAAAATTCTTCTCTCTGAGAGTTATTTCGGCGTGTGTTGTATAAAGATAATATACCAAAGGATTATTTGCTTTAAGTAGTAGGTTATAAAATATATATATTTTTAATGGAGATACTCAAAAAAAATTTAATAATATAATCTAAAGTAGGAAAGTTTTGCATTAAAATTCATCATTATTGTAATAATCACAAACTGCTAGGAGGGAGTTATTGTACGACATGCAATAGGAAAGGATTTTGTGAAAAACGGAAATAAAATTTATACATTACAGTGTAATTGGCCCAATCTACTTTAAGTTTACATAAATAATCCTTACCAAAATTGATGGAAAAAGTTTTAGGAACGAAAATGACAAACAGGGACAAATTTTATACGGTACATCATGATTCTTTGATTCAATCTACTTTAAATTTTGCATAAATATTCCATATCAGAATTGATCGAAGACGAGTCGAAAGCAGAAACGGGATCTTTTCCCTTAAGAGGGTAAAAATCGGGAACAAAGTTTATATGCTACAACGTGATTCCTTAATACAATCCATCAATTGTAAGGTCCTCCTAATACTATAAACATAAGAACACACGACGTGTGCCAATAGAGAAAATAAATTAGGGTTGAATTAGTCGCTTTACCAACTTCCACGTGGACTGACCCGTGGGCACAGCTAGTAAATTATGAGGCTCTGAAGACAAGACGCATGCAGTTCGATCGCATATTAAGTCAACTCCAACATTTGTGTTGATTTAGTTATCTTTTATTAGTAATCTTCCCATGACTACATTTTTAACAAGGACTTAATAAAACAAATCCGATTCCCTACTTACCAGTAACATTATCTTTTAGCGTTTGCTCTTTGGTAGTAGGAACAGTCTGCGCAACTGTGGGAGGTTGTATGACGTTTTCTTTGCCTTTCTCAGCTTGCTTTGTTTCTTCCTGTGATTTATCTTTTGTAATTGTTTTTTCCGGGGTCGGGGGTACTGTAATAGGATTTTGACAATTAGTTATTGGCATCGGCATTAATAATACCAATTCAAATGTGCAACAATACATTATATCCTGCGTTCTGGATCCATCACACAGATTTTTTTATTAGGCGCGTTCCGGTTGTTTATAATTGCTTAGAAATCAAACAAAAACTTCTTTCAAAAAGAAAAAATGTTTTAATTCCTTGGCTTTAGCGCCAGCAATTACAGAGCTATAGTGAGTGACAGTTACCACTCCTGTTGAACAATAACCCATCATTAACATCCTTGGTGTCTAGCGGCGGTTATCTCTTATCATCAGAGGATTGCACCTGTTATATTCGCCCCTGACATTTAAAATAAGTGACGCAAACCTTTGGTGTCCCCGACCAGGAAGTCTCTCTCGCTGACCCGGGCCCCCGTGCGGGCACACTCGAGCAGCCAGTGCGCGGTGACGGCGGGCAGGCCCCACTTGAGGGCGCCCGCGTACTTGTCCCCGGCCGGGCCCGGGCACACCAGGTGGGTGGAGGCCCGCGCCGTGGCCGTGCTGCGGCGGCAGAACCGCAGCTGGGTGCTGGGTACGGCGTACGTTATGGCCTTAGTGTAGGCATATTAAAACACTAATACCCGATTTCACCAGCGTCCCCTGGCAATAGGAGACCTCTACACATAATTCAGTGAAATTGAATCAGAGCCCTGTGCCTGTGAATAGGGCTCAGATTCTATTTCACCTAATTATATGTAGGGGTCCCCTAATGCTAGAAGACGTTGGTGAAA
>DWBC01000022.1:0-12142 GCA_018237325.1 Calydna sturnula
ATTTCACCTTCGTAAGCGTTTTGATATCTCGTATGTAATCTTTAGATTTTTTTTCAGCGAAAGGTTACGGATTATGTTTCAATTGTAAAGCTTCTAGAACGTATATAAATAATTAGGGATATTACCACTGTCAACCTGTAAAATACCCTAATATAAGATAAAAAAGATAGTAAATATATTGACTTTGAAATAGCGCCTGTTTTTTTAGTTCGTATTAGTGATCATGAAGCTAACGGCCTACAAACCTGCGATTAACTAAAACTTTTTATACAAATAGCAACGTTCCAAATTCAAATCACTTTACCTCCCTAGCGAGTTTTCATCTCCCTCAAGAGTAGAAAAATTGCATTTCTTTAACATTTAATTAACATGTAATTGGACGTTGCCGAGCATGAGATCTAAAAACATTTTTTTTTTAAATTAAAGATAGGGCAATTGATTTAGCTCATTTTTTTAACCTTATTTGAAATGTTTCAAGCAACCTTACATTGTTTTGTGCGTTAGTCTAGCCTTCACAGGACATTTACTATACGATAGAAGGACGTTATTCCAGGATGGATGACCGTTTTGCTGACATTTTTATCGCATTTAATGTCATTAAGCAGGCTATTGAGGCCGGATTATAGATGTAATTACTGGGTAATGGGATTTACGGTGAGATGCTTATTAGATTAGAATATCGTTTACTAACAATAATAGGCAGCTTTAATAATGATATTCAAAATGGATTACCCAAAATGAACACGCTGGAAATATATTTTGCCTATCATCATAATTTATCTCTGTGGTTATATTGTTTGGATGGTTTAATTACAAGTTTGAGATAGTTAATATGTTAAATCATTCCTCGTTTGTAGAGGTAAAAGTATTTATTAACCTATTTACCGTTTCCCGTGGGGTTTACAGCTTTAAAAATTAAGCACTATTCTATGTTATTTGTCTCTTTAGACACACTGAAGTGATTTTGAAAATAATAGTAAATTATCTTATATCCAAATAAAATTAAATAAATTATACATTTGACAATTCACACCTATTAAACTAACCAAGCAAATTCGCTTGTGTTATGGGTGCTAGCCAACGACCAATACTAATACATAGAAATAATATATTATTAATGCGACAGTTTATATGTTTGTTTGTTACTCTTTTACGCAAAAACTGCAAGACCGATTTTCGTGAAATTTAATACACACATAGAGAGTAACTTCGATTAACACATAGAACAGTTTTTATCCCGAAAAAATATTTCTGTGGGCCATGGGATGATTTTTATATTTATTTTTATACATAACATCATGCCAAAATGAAGCAGCTCCACGCGGGCGAAACCGCGAGCGAATGCTAGTATTGTATAAATATAGATATAATTCTAATAAATACCCAGATCCAGAAACACAAATATCTATGCTCATCTCACAAACGTTTGTCCCTACCGGCAATCGAACCCATTTATGTGGCCAGGCTACTGACTACATTAACCGCTAGGGCAACGAGGCGGTTAGATAGTTGATAGTTGAACCAATTCATAGTTACACAGTCGAAAGATTCACAGATTATGTATATCTGCCACTATTACAAGAAATACTAAAAAAAACATTTAAGGGACTCCCATATAACATACGTGATTTTTTGCTCTATAAATATTGCTTTACGATGTCTTTTGGTCTGATCACTTCCCACTAGATATAAGGTAATATTAAAACGCTAGCACACATTATTGATAAACCTGACTGCTCGATGTTACGGCATTGGGTACATACTCATTTACACATAGCCTGTGCGTCGAGTCGTCAGGGTAAATATTTAAATTAAATTATTTTTTTTAATTAAATTAATGTTGTGATATGGACTGTGTCCGAAATAAACTATTTTTATTTTCATTTCTTTATTTATTTTATTTTACATATACAGACCCAGAATCGTCTATATTCTTCATACAAATGTTTACCACTGCCAAGAATTGAATCAGGAACCTTATAACAGGTGTGTATGCTAATCACTGGACCAATGAAAAAAATCATCCACAAAAACTTTTTTTTTATGGTAACGGAAGGCAAACAAGCAGGCGGCTCTCCTGATGGTAAGAGATAACTGCATATAGACACCAAGGATGTTCATGATGCGATGCCAACCTGAGGATAGATATTAAGCCTCGTGCGTAAGTTTACCGGCTACCTCGCCCTTCAAACCGGAACACGGCAGTGACTACCACCTCGTTATTGGTCACGAAGAAAGTGACTCACACCCTTTGCTCGCCTCTTACGAGTTGCCTGGGAGGCAGATGGTCTATAAAAATCGATTAATGAATTTATTAAAAAGTAAAGTTATAATAATATATGATACTAAAATAGTAATAAGTAATAATTAAAATAATGAATGATTATGGAAGAAAATAACTTGAACTTGTAAATGAGACAACAATGACATTAAAAAATATACTAACTTTAAATATACCAGAAAAACATATGGCACTTATAAAATGTTATAGAAAACAATCTATTAGTCCGTTAGCGGAAGAAAGTAGTTTTCGAACGATAGGTTCTATCTTTGGATCTCGAATAAAGTACGCCGCGTCTTGCCAATTCTGATCCAAGAAAAGGTTTCGTTGTTGCGCTGAAAATGAAATTTGCACGTTTATCATAATAATAAATATTATAGGACGATGCACACAAATTGAAGTAATGTATTTGAACTGTACGTGAATAATTCAGCATTTTATTCCGAACCAATTGGTATCCCAAAATACAGGCTCCGCCTAGTTTGGGAACCCCTGTAAAATCTCTGTAAAATATGCAATTATTTTCAAATATTGTCATTTCTAAATTTTAATGTTTAATGTTATTCTAATTATTCTAATAAATATTCTAATCTATTCTAATCCCAAATTAACACCACCAACACATGGAAATAATTATATAACTACAGAAACACATTAAGAAACCCCCAGAAATGCATACATATTTATATCCCGTGCTTGGCAAGAAACTACAAATTTTTTGAGAAACATTAAAATTTTTGACCTGAGCTGGAAATGAACCATTGACTCGGCCTTCTTTGTAGGCTATCGACTACCTTGTCGATACCTACTTTGTACTAAATAAGACATTTTTGTAAACGGGATTCTTACCGCGATTTGACCGTTTACAAAAATGTCTTATTTAGTACATAGTAGTGACCGCGAAAGTCTCAAAAAGTGCGATACCTACTTGTATCACATATCGACTACCTTGTATCACAGCTTGTGTCAATAAATCTTAATTTATTTTCTAAAAAAAATTTATTTTAACTTTTCTCGCACAAAGATCTGCCCCAGCAGGGAATCAAACTTAGATTCATGCGATCAGGCCAACAAGTCGGCCAAATATAAAATAAGTGAAATTAACGATGTGGTATAGTACAACGATGACTCGTCCGAGTTTTGGTACCACCGCCTTGCTTTTTCCTGCCGTCATAATGTCAGTGCTTGTCACTGCCGTGTTCCAGTTCGGGGACAGAGTAGCCGGTAAGCTTACACATAATGTACATCTAACCTCCGGTTGGTAACCCAACATGAACACCATTGATGTTTATAGGCGGCGGTTATCTCTTACTATCAGGGGAGCCGCCTGCTTGTTTGCCTTCCTTCCTGAACTATAAAAAAAACTTATGAAAACTGGTTAAAAAATTATAATAAAAATTACTGGTCTAAGTGTATCCTTGGTATACAGACAGGGTGTGAGCTGACTTCGGTGATAGGACTTTTTGACTTGATTAAATGCCACCTTGGGATAAAACCGAATCTAACGCGAGCGGAGCCGCGGACGGACGCTACTATTAAATAGTAGCAAGGCTGATACTTACTGACGTTTTTGTCTTCGTTATCGAATGTCGGTCTTGCATCGAATTTAATGGGCCCTATAGCTTGAGCATCTACAGAGAAGTTCCCGAACTGTAAGTACTGGCAACTGCTATCATTCCCAGTCTTAAGAAGTTGGGCGTAGACTTTGGCTGAATATCTTCCTGTTAGTAATTTTAAAAAAATGCTCCATGTCTTATAAAGAAAACTTAGATCTAGGATATATTTGAATATCATCGCAAGGCAAACAAGAAGGCATACCCCTTATGTTAAAAGATAACTATCGCCTATAAACATGGTGGATATTAATGGTGCGTTGCCTACCTGAGGTCAGGTTGGTAAGACTTATGTGTTTGTTTACCGGCTACTCCGCCCTCTGAGCTGGAACACGGCAGCATCGAGCACTGACATTATGGTGGCAGCAAAAGGAAAGGCAGTAGTACCAAAACCATGTCTGTTGTCGCTTTACTCTACTACTACCTTGTTAATTGTCACGATGTTATGGACTCATACACTTCACTCGCCCTTGCGAGCTGCCTGGGAGGCAAGCAGGTGGCCTGTTTTTCTAAAAAAGCCTGTACCAACACTTAATTAATTGGCTATACTGTCGGCACATCTTTTTATTAGTTCGATTGCCTATTCTGCCATCTGCTTGTACGCGAACGAAAAGATGTGCATCATCTTTTTTGTGGTTGAAATTCAACCAGCCAGCTCATCTAATAATATATAATGCATAATAAAATTAACAATAAATAATATATACATAAATCTAACTAACACCTATCCCATAATAACAACCCTCTATCTTATTTTCTATCGTTTTCATCATTTGCATTTGGTGAAATTTTATGTTCATTATGTCTAATAATAGTCACTAGTACATTTCTCATATAAGTTGTTGGTAATAAACCAAATGATTTCGCTTTTTATAACATCATCAGGGTTTTTGTCCTTAAATGTTAAATATACTTACCAGATTTAATATTATTCATGCGCTGCCGTACAGTGGTAAATGATTGGTTAACCAATAAATTATATAATATACGAGTGAGTGCTTTTAATCATAATAAACATCTATCTTCGTCACTCACCTGTATGCCCGCTGGGAATCGTGTCCTGAACATCGGTACGAAAATAAAAATAAAATATAAAAGTGTTTATTTTTTAACACATACCATAATCCAGCTCCAAGTTTCCAATTCCATGTGAAGGTAAGTACAGGAAATATCCTGAGAAGTTAGTATTAGACGTGATTGTGAAGGACGGAATATCCAGCTTGAACGCCGTCATGTTGTAATCTGGACTTATTCTGAAATTAGTGAAAACCATGGCATACCTATATAAATTTGTAAGATATTAACGTAGAACGGAACGTGGATAGGCATACACTAGCCTCTTAACACTTAATTTGGAAAAAATAACCCTATAACACATGATTCAATAACCCAGTTGGCAGTGAAAAACTCAAATCACGAACTCCTTGTTGCAATGTGTTACAAAACGTGACTTTTTCTTAATACTCGTAGACAAAATGCTATATGTAATCTCTAAAGTATACGTATATAGAAAACATAAAAAAATATATAGCCAGGGTGTTAAAGGATAACAGAATACATTTCCAGCGTTTTTGGATATTTTGTCTGTATGTTCGTCCTTGCATACGCATAATACTAAGCAAATATGTCAATAAATTTCAAATATATAAAATTGTGCATGACACTGACACTTAGTTTTGTATTATTATCTCCCATGTTGATCCGCGCCCCTTTAGAAGAATAAGCCATGTGCCTTCCTCCTAGGCAGCTCGTAAGAGTCGTGAATGATGCCCTTTGCTCGTGCAAAAGGCATCATTCACTTTGTAATGTAAACGGTAAGTGTGTGACGTCCTTAACCTTACACTCTTAATTTGAAAGTCGCGTCGCTCGAATCGTGCGTTGTAACGTCGCACCTAGCCGCCAGTAGGTATAAATAAACCCGCGAGGGGCGTCCAGCTTTTCTACTTGTTAATCGACCCACGCCAATAACACTGAAGTTCCAATTCGTCCGTTTGCCGCTGCAAGCACTCTGACAATATCCTTTTTGAAATTGACATGTTAATTTGACAAAGATATATTATACGGAGATTTAAACGTCAAACTTAATAACGTTAATTACGTTAGTGTCTATGGCACGGTGTAGACATCGACTCTTGACCAATTGTCCAACTTCAGTCGATATGGGTGACCACATAAAAAAACCCAAAAATTAACTTTTTCTAGTTTATTTTGTTCGTAAATAGCTCACGAAACATTAATTCGGTAGTTTCGTAGTTAATCTCTTAAATAAATCGTAAAAAAAAAATTAAATGAAAATGAATAAAGCCTTAATAGCACATGCTACCTTCTATCTTCAGACAATTAAAAACGAAAACTGTCAAATGTGCAATGTACGCGCCAGATGACTCATTTTTGAAACTTTAGCAGCTGCCGAAAGTGTCCTATCCGTAATAATTTATTAATCTGTGAATGGACCTAACGTGTGGATGCCGCGGGTCACCTTAGGCCTGGTACACAGAATCGTGGTGCAACGTTGGAAGGCAAAAATTTGCTAGCAAGCACTAGTCACTACGCATCGCAAAAACTTACGAATTGATTCACATCACGCATTTCTGCAATGTTACCTCACACTTGTTGACGCTATTCTTAGTTTGCTTTGAGATAAATCTATATAATACTTATCTATGGCTTTGAGACAGCAGGTGGACAAGACGTATGATCTATCGTAAACAAAATGACAGCATACGACGTTGATTTTTTACATCACTGATTTAGGAGTACTCTGTTATTTAGGACACTAGTAATAAAGATTATAAAAATAAATTTTTCAAACGAGAAGCTTAAGAGAACGGATGTAAAAAAATATTTTCAAATTTCGACGAAAAAGAAAACAATGGAAACTAAAATTTCTAAATAGACAACCTTTATAGCAAATTCTTTTAGTAAATAAACCAACCATTAATTTGCACAAGCATTTCGTCTTTGCGATGTGATCATTTTCTAACTGTTCTATTTATTAATTACTTTAGTTAAAAAGAATACAACAATTTTAGCGGCATTATTCTTAAATTATTTGTAGTTGCCAGCTTAGTGCCCCAACTTCACTACTAAAGTAATCCCAATATTCGTTTCTTAATGTATTTGGACTTACTTCCTGACTACCACATTCAACTTGTGTTGGAGTGGTAGTAATTCGGAATCTTATGACCATATCAACCGGGGTTTCCCGTGGCTGGTAAGAAATGCTGTGGATGCCAGTCCAAATTTATTAAAAGTTGAGTTGTTAAATCTGGTGAAAGTGACTAAGCCGTCCAAGCTCCGCCATGTAATCGATGAACTAGCCCTAGAGCATGGACAAGAAGTTATTCGATTGCCCCCTTCCATTGCCAGTATAACACCATCGACCTTATCTGGGCACAAACAAAGGGTCATGCAGCGTAGAACAATACTCAACCACCCTTCAGTCCTGCTAAAAGAATGACTCTGCTACGAACTACGTGTGCAAAAATCACTACAGAAGACTGGAAAAAAGTCGTAGAGAGTCAAGAGGAAATAGTTTCACAAGATTTTGAACGAGACGTGAGAGTAGATAATAATATTGAAAATGAATTAATAAAATCTCTGAGTGCTGACAGGAGTGATGAAGATGAAAATACGAATAACAGTTCTGATAGTTCAACGGAATAAATGCAATGTTTTTGTTAAACTACTTAGTCTGGCCACAAATACTTGCTTACCAATACTGGATGCCGACTATGCTTCCCGGATAGTCGACAGAGTGCAACGTGCGCATTATCCGATTTCAGTGATGGTTTGGTGGGTAAGCTGTGAAGGACTGACTGAGCCATATTTTTGTGTAAAAGGTGTCAAAAACATCGGCACAAGTGTATCAAGATACAATTTTTGAGAAGTCTCTGCGCCGGGGCTTAAAACTCAGTCTACGCTGTCTTGGTTGGAAGCAACTTTATCAGAGCTTACTGGCCGATCCCGATCTTAATTTGCTAGATTATAGTTTATGGTCAGTTTTAGAGAGTACAATTTGCTTTAAATGCTATGATAATTTGGAGGCCCTAAGCCAATCCATTTGCTTAGCAGTGAAGAATTTTCCCATGAATAGAGTGCGTGCTTCTATTGATAACTAGCCTCAATGTTTAAAAAACTGTATTGAAGCCAATTGAGACCGACTTCGAACAGGCTTTTTATATTTCTTACGTTTCATATTGAGTATTAAACTAACACACTGTAAAATTAATAAATGTTATTTGCAATTAAAAAAAAAAATTTGTCAAGTTCATTATTTATGGCAAGCCTTGGTATATACTTGTTTTATTTAACTCCTTAAATTTACAAAAGAAAAAATTCAAATAGGTCAGGGATTCGCCTGATGATTTTTGAAATTCACATATGTTTCAAGTCCGTTTCGATTGATTCACTTTAATCGATGTTTTCAAGCAGGTCACCTCACTATGGAGATAGAACTGGCAGTCATCAAACTTTACCTATTTAAATGACTCCACTTTAGTGCTGTAATGATCTGAATCTGAATCTGAATCGGAATAATATTTAAAATGCGAAAGTATTTAAAATGCGTGTTTGTTTGTTTGCTTGTTTTTAACTCCTTCACGCAAAAACTGCTGAACCGATTTTCATGAAATATGGCCCACGCAGAGGGAAACTAGGATAAGGACATAGGATAGTTTTCATCCCAAAAAAATGTTCCTGGTGGATGCCATGGATGGAAGATGAAAAGGAGAGGAGTAGCTCCACGCGGACGGAGTCGCGAGCTAGTGCTAGTATGGGTATAAATTTCGTTATTTCATTTCGTTAAAGGATAGTTTCTATTGAGATTTTCCTAGAATCAGTAATCAAACAAACTTACTTCAGAGACGTTATTTTGGTCTTACTTAGTCCAGTAATTGTATTATTGAGGTCTATATATCGAAAAGTTGCAAATTCTCCCTCCATCATATTTATGACCAGTGGATCCATTTGGCTGACTCCAGAACACGCCCCGGTCAGGGTTCGATATTATTTATTTTTCAGATATTTCTCTAAACCAGTGAGAGTGTTTGGACATGGCGTGAGTTGGCATGTTGCTGGAATTGGAAGTTTGTGCAGACATGATTATTATTTTTTTAATTATTGAAATTAATTTAGTATACTTCATACCGCGCTATAAATACGACAAGCTGTATCAGGTGGAAATTCATCCCTAACCCATATCTTTGTCTAACTACCATTTTTACTCTCCCGATATCACTCGTTCCCGATATCACTCATTCTCGATATCAATACCAATCCTAGTACCTACTGCGGTCCGTTTCCAGTCCTGCTCTCATTCCTTTTTGAAATATTCAAAGTATTTGCTATTATCCGCTCGAGCGATGGGTAAAACGAAATGAATGCTCATTTTTGCAGTTCCATAGAAATACATAAATAAAGATTCATTTAATATCGTGCATTCATCCGGAAGTTACGCATGTTCTGATTCCAGTCTTATGACTCTGCTTTGATCCTAGGATCAGCCTCAGCCCCAGCCCCAATCCCAGTCCCAATCAAACGATGGGTATTATTACAAAATGTCCCAAAGATTATATAACCGTTATATATTTTTTTAAACTTTTTATTGCAAGAGTACCGTAAATAAGCAGATTCGCCTATTTGAGGATCTCCTGAGGATAGTGAGTATAAAAAATATATATTTACCTGCATAACAGCAACTAAGAAAAGTGGCAGCAAACCACCAAAATTGCATTGTTAATGAACCAGACCCTGATGTTGAAATTGGTGTTTGAACCAGTTTTTATAAATACTTATTATTGATAAGACAACAATAATTGCTGCAATTTATGGATAAAAATTATCTAAAGTCAACATTACTGTGAAATAAGTTTGGTATAATAGAAGGAAATTATTTTATCATCACAACATCGTACTGGAAACCCTATTGCACGCAAACACTAATAAATGCTTCGTTCGTATAGATTGCATTAGGTCAAGGTTCGATTCCAGGCAGACAGATATTTGTTTTTTTTTTGCAGCATAAGTGTTTGAATTTCTGGGTCTAGGTGTTTATTAAATGTTTACCCGTTTTTATAAAAGTGTTTTTGTATTTTTTATATTGATCGCCTCGTTGGCCTAGGGATTTACCTACTCGCGTGCCCGCACAAGGTCTCAAAATCGATTCCCAGCAAGGGCTGATATTTGTGTGATGAGCGTAGATGTTTGTGTTTCTGAGTCAGGATGATTATCAAGTTTATACCTGTATTTTCATAAGAATTTCTATTTATTAGTATTTGTCGTTGGTATACCTAAAACACAAGCAAACATTTTGCTTACTTTGGGGTTAGATCAATTGGTGTGAATTGTTAGGGTCCCTTACTTATTTATTGTAAGTTTAATGAGGCGGATAACACACTGCACTGGACATTGCTCCCATATGCGATGACGCGAATTATATATATTTAATCATTATAAAATTGAACAATCTTGAGTTGTATAGAAAAGTTACTGCCACCGCATCTACGTGTCTCCATAGTCGCATAGCAATTCCGTATTCGTCGCACATCGCAGCGTGATGTGGCACAAATAAATAAGTTGCTTACTTTGGAATTATATCATCATTCATGTAGACTAATATGTAAACATGTAGATTTCCCCATGTTGGTCCGGGCCCCCTTAGAAGAATAGACCATCTGCTTCCATCCCAGACAGCTCCTTTGAGGCGAGCAAAGAGTATAAGTCACTAACACCGTGACCATTAACGAGGTGGTAGAGCACAGCGACGACTCGTCCGGGTTTTGGTGCCACCGCCTTGCCTTTTCCTGCCGCCATAATGTCAGTGTTAGACACTGCCGTGTTCCGGTTCGGAAGGAAGGGTAGCCGGTAAGCTTACACACGAGGCTTAATATCTAGCCTCAGGTTGGCAACGCACCATTAGCACCTTTGGTGTCTATAAGCGACGGTTATCTCTTACCATCAGGAGATCCGCCAGCTTTGCCTTACTATGCTTTAAAAAAAAAACCGATAATATATGACACGACCTTAAATAATAGATTAGACACATTTGCCTTTGCCTTTTCCTGCCGCCATAAAGTTAATGCTAGTCACGGACATGTTCCAGTTTGGAGGGAAGGGTAGCTTGTAAACTTACGCACTAGTCTTAATATCTAGCCTTAGGTTGGCATCGCAACATTAACATCCTGGGTGTCTATAGGCGGCGGTTATCTCGTACCACCGGGGGATCCGCCTCGTTGGCTTAGCGGTTTACCTAGTCGCCTGGCCGCATGAGGTCCCGGGTTCGATTCCCGGCAGGGGCAGACATTTGTGCGATGAACATAAATGTTTGTGTTTCTGGGTCTGGGTGATTATTAAATTAAATTTATACTGGTATCTATGTAAGTATTTCTATGTATTTGTCGTTGACTAACACCCATAACACAAGCAAATAAGTTGCTTACTTTCGCGTTAGATCAATTGGTGTGAAATGTCCAAGGTATTATTATCCGCCTGCTTTTTTGCCCTCCTATGCTATTAAAAAACTATAATAATAATTATTGGAGGAAGATTACATATTTAAACTGTTGTCATAATGTCAGTGTTTGCTACTTTATGACAGTGTTCGAAGGGTAGAGTAGCTAATAAAATATGCAAAAGGCTTAACTTCCTAGCCTCCAGATTGGCCACGCCCGCACTTACTATCAGGAGATACTCCAGCTTGTTTGACTTTCTATACTATTTTAAAAACTTGGTATTATAAAATTATAAAACACATCTTCCTTAACACATGATTATGTGAATAGTTTACCTAAAGTACAATCCCGAACAAAAAACAAAAGGGACCATCTTAGTGAGTGAGGTTGGCACTAGGCGGATTCACCCTACATACACTAACTACCTTTTGACACTTTTTTATTGTTGTCACGTTAAACATGAGAAACAAGTGATATCCGGTATAATAAAAATTATTTTGTATTTATATAACACGACATGGTGTTGCTGAGTCCTTCGATCTCGGTACTTAGGAGGCTGATTTTGATCTCACGGCCTCTTATATAATGTTAAAAAGAATGTGCTTTTAGTTTTTAGACAAAAAAAACAGGGTGTCTAGTGTTTCTCCTGTGCATTTAAACGGGGAGGCACTATTTAAGGTATCCTTTAAATATCTCGGTCACGTAATCACCGAGAATTTAAAGGATGATGACGATATAGAGAGAGAAAGGAGAGCGATGGCCATCCGTTGTAATATGCTGGCCCGCAGATTTGGGCG
>DWBC01000023.1:0-12077 GCA_018237325.1 Calydna sturnula
GTGGAAAGGTTACCCTGATAAATTTAACAGTTGGATTTTAGCATCCAATTTAAATCAAATATGAAGGAAAGTTTTTAAAGCGGCTGGTACTTTGATCCTCCAGGGCTTACGTCGTCCATTTCAATGCCGCTAGAGCGCGCGCTGGTCCTTAGCCGGGCAGACATGGCCGAATTTTGTCGCGGATTATTTTCCCGTAAATTTCAAATGCGCGCACGACGGGGCTGCGATGCGGACTGCGTCACCGGGAAGAAATTATACTCCCCGTCGGCGCGTTATCGAACGTAAACTCCGAAAAGGACACGTCAGCGTGTTCATATTTCTATTTCAGCGATAATAAAACTGTACGCTTGGCCGCCGCTCCAAAAGGGCCTAAGTCCTCCGAAAGTCTCAATATAATCAGGCATATGGTTGTCATGTCGGCCAATCGTGGCCACAACGATTAGCGCTGACTCCGTAATCGACCCCCAATTGGGAAAACCCAAAAGATAGTCAGGAGAACAAACGAGTCCGTTTCATATGCAAAAACACCTGAATAACATGATGAAATCATCAACAACGTTATATACTTTAGGTATTTATATATTGAGCCTATACTATACCTATCTAACCATTCCCCAGGTGCACGTGAGGTGCTGCCCTCATTTTTCATGCTCTTCCTATGTTAAATCAAACGGAGTAATTTAGTTACGGTGACCGCCACTAGTATAAAGTCATCCTCTTCCCATAAGAATTACACGTAAAAGTGGCAACCAGCGCCAGCCCTCCCCACCCTTTACCCCGGACCCAGCCAATACCCTTGCCACCTTGGGTACACTGTATATACGCCGTGCCTTCAGTGTATATTTCGTGTCTTTACAGCCTGCGGAAAAAGAAGTATAAGACCCATATTTATCCCTATAAGCGTCACATGTAAAGTTTATGTTACTGTGTGAGTCATTAGTTTCTGACTGTTTCGAGATTTAGTGAAAAATAAAAATTCGTATAAATAAAATCGGTAAAATTAAATGCAAATGAATAAAAGAATATATGAATATAAGTAAAAAGGCATAAAATAGGCAAGTATAAAAAGTGAATAAATAAAAATCCGTAAAATTAAACAATTGAATATAAGTATCATTTTAAAGATAACACATAAAGAAGTTCCATGTATTGTCTATAAAATTATAGTGCGTATGAAACTGTTAAGCGTAGTCATAAATAAGGAAAATAAATACCCACACGTCTCACCATCTTCAGAGTGTAAATTAACATTAAAATTCAGCTTACTATTTTGTTAGTTCTCTATTTTCATCTCCATTCGACCGGTTGCCGGCGTAGCTAATTGGCCACCGGCCGTCATTTTGACGACTGAGGTTCTATTCAGTTCCATTACGCGGCGCGCGGCGAGAATTTTCTGCGCGCATTCCCGAAATATTTTGATGCGCGGCTAGGTACCCAAATATGGAGGAATTGTTGGAACAATTGGGCCTAACCGTGATAGAGGATCGTAAATCCGTCGGCAAATTAGGGTTTTGATTTAGGATTTGAAAACAACAACAAAGTAGGCATAAGTAGAATACCAACAAGATTAGCAGCGTAAACAGGCAAACTGCTCCAAAGCCACTGAAGTAAATTCCAGCAATGCATAGTAGGTATCGGCGTTTTATTTTTTTGTGGGCATAAAGCCGATGCTATTTTCAGAACGCTTATAATTTTAAAATATTATTTTTATGAAGTTATCTACTTTACTATCGCAGTGTTATAAAATCACGTGAAATTCTCGTATTACTGTTAGGACTTTCTAGACAGTGCTGCCTCTGTATTTTGTTGCCAAAGCAAGTGAAATTCCTGGCTACCAACCAAGAGATCTGGATTCGATTCCCACCTCAACTCACCTCAAACCACTAAAGTATTTAACCCTTCAGCACTCACGTGAACATTTCGGTAACCCTTACTCCCGTGATGAGAAATATGCTCACGCTTTACGCTAATGCTTTACGGATTGCCGGAAACAGCCGAGTATGCACGAGTGGTACCGAACATATGATTTTTACACTTATACGCCTTTAGTCCCGTGATGAGAGAAATGCTCACATTTTTCCGAGGAGCGCAAGGAAAATTATTTTTCACAGAGTCTATTTTAAATAAAACACGTAATTGATTCAATAATCTAAAAGTAGATTCCATTATTTGAAGATAGAAAAAGTTTCAATGGTCATTCCCATTTGAAAAAAAAAAGTTATTAGCATTTCAAAAAAAGCGTGAGCAAAATGCTCATAACGTGAGTGCTGACGGGTTAAAAATATGACGCAACATGTTTCTACTAATTTGTTCCATGCATAAAAATGCTAAAGATTAAATATTAAACGACTTCATGCCTAATCATAACCTCTATTTTAGGTATAAGAAAACATGGCGAGTCAAAAGATAAACAAATTTATATGTGAAAAACATTTTAAACACAGCAGTACGGTACTATAGAGCATACTTATCTTTGGGCTTAATGCGTGCAATAAAAAATGAATTAATTAATTAGTGAGAGTGGTAATTGCGGCTCAGTCGTTATCGCACGCTATCCGTTACCGGCAGAGCGTCGTTAAGGTCGGCCAAATATTTATTTACCGTGTATGGGTAAGTATAAAGTTAATTATTGCGCGTTAACGCAATACAGTATGAAAAATACATCGAGTATTGTTATTATATATATATATTGATAATGGGTTTTACTTGTATCACTGGTCGTGTTTTACAAGGAAGGGCGAGGGATTGTTTTCGCTTCCAGTTACACTTCCAATTCCTTCATCCCCCACCCTCCTGCATGCCAAGGGTTTATATTCAACTGTATGTGGACTATACACGGTACACCGTCCAGGTGTCCTAAGACACTGTGTTTTTCTCCGGCGGAGGAATGCTCCCCGGCCCCCCGCATGCTAGCGGGGATAATAACAAACACTTATACAAGACAGTGCACACGCGTATAGCCCTATACTCCCTTGGCACACATGTGCTGCGACTGTGGCCGACTTACGCATTATAATCAGTACCTGCATTCGCATTACGACCTTTAATAGTATGGGAGTATTGACATACCCCCATAACTATATGAGAAAACCACAGAAAACCCGGCCGGTACAGAGGCTGGCAACGTAACGCACGTATTTTCGTGAAAATAATCAAATGAAAATATTGGTGCGTGCCGGGATCGAACCCGGGCTTGCAACATGATATAATAAGGTTGCAAGGCCCGGGTGGACCAGGCTACTGCCCGCCTTTTTATTATATATATATATATATATATATCCTTTTCTGCTTAACAGCATTATTTAATTGTTTAAATAAGCTAGCCGTAACATGGACGGGTAGTTTAAATGATAGAGCAGCGACATGCAGTCGGAGGGTTCTGAGTTCAAATCCCAGTCCAAACAAATTGATTTTTTTTCACATATTCTATGTATATATATTCTGACACAATGAAACCGATAACCGGAAAATTTAATAATAAAATGTAAGTTTTAGTTACTTTAAGAACGAGTCTTTCCTGTTCATAAATTAATTTTATTGTCTAGTTTGCATGTTATGGCCAAATAATAATAATTTGTCACGATGCATAAAACGTGTTTAGATAAATGGGTTAACCCAGTTATCATTTACGCAGAGTGACCCCTTGTTTATCATCAAACAATAACACCTCTGTAAAATCTATTCAAAACCACATCTCAGGTCATTTTGTCCTTGATATATACTTCTCCGCTATAAAGTTCGTAAAATATCTAAATTGAGGCCACCGATTATTCATTAGCTCAATTGATTTGCGTCAGCGAGCTTCGATTGACTAAAGGATGGGACGTATCGATACAATAATATCCAACATTTTATTATTAACAGAAACCAATTTGATTTAAAATCCGCTGATTACTAAGAGCCTGAATTGTTTGTTCTACTCATGTGAATTTACCAAATTTAAAAGCATTTAATTTAAAAATTCATACTTAAAACAAGCTGCCTTTAAACGGTTAAAATCGTAGAGTTTTGTTTTTTATACAAACCAAAATATTAAAACTTCTTTTTTTGGTTTATCTTTTATTAGCTACTGCGAAGGGAGAGTATACATAAGTATATAATTACGTTCATAACGGTATAGTTTATACTTGGAGCATTTTTTGTAAGTATACGCATAGTGGCTATACTTGGTATAGTCACCACAAGTATACCAGTCATCCGTAAAAGAGAATAGTTTTACTTACCGGATGTATCGGCATTAGTGCATACCGGTATAAAATATCGACTCTTTCCCATCACTAGTGCGAGTTTTATATCAAGTCGAACGGCGGCGACCTAACTTTAGTTGCTGATACCCGACTAGAAATTTCAGTGAGGCGGTAGTTTGGCCCAAGTGAGGCATGCCGAATGTCAAACTTGCGGCAAGTGAGGCTTCCAAACTAGGCCCATGTGTGGGAAATAACGCAGTCGCGAGGCCCGGCCAAGTTTGGTTTCCTCATTAGGTGGGAGTATGGAAACCACACTTGCACCTAACTAGGAACTTCAGTTCGGAGGGGATTCGGCTCAAACTTGGCATGCCAAATTTCGAACGCTCCAACTAAGGTAACCAAATTTGGCCCAAATTACGGAAGTAACGCAGTTGCGAAGCCCCCCCGAGTTTGGCTTTCCTGATTAGGCGGTAATATGGAAACCACAGTTAATGTTGTTAAAAAAATTTCTTTTTTGTTTTTTTTTTTTTTTCATAGCGTTATTACGTTTTTTTTTTTCAGGAGGTGTTGACAGAGTTTGATTTTTTTACAGAATTTATAGAGAAAGAGGAAAGGAAAGAGAAGATAACGATTAATTCTATTCGCCCTAAGTGGGATTCGAACCCAGTCGCAACGCACGATAGACCTACACGATACCGCAAAGCTACACCGCCGATACACGTAGGTCTGCCGTAGCATACTTATAAGCCTAGCAGTTGACTTCGGTAAACCTTTGGTAACCATTTCTTCATACGACTTAGGTATTCCGAAGGTTTACCGAACTTTTACTTGTCACAGATAATCCGAGTCAAATCCAAATTTGTCAAACTGATCTTCGGTATACCTTTGGTTTTTATTACTTCCTACAAGTCAGGCATTTCTAATAATTGCCGAAGTTCGGCTTGCCAAACTTGAAAGTAATTTGGAATATTAGTGGTAAGCTGAACTTCGCCAAACGTTTAGTTACCTCTACATCGTATAAGTTAGGCATTCCGTACAATTGCCAACGTACGGCTTTCCACACTTGATAGTAACTGGGAATAATCATGGCAAGCCGAACTTGGCTAGACTTTGGTTATCCCTACATCGCACAAGTCGGGCATTCCGAACAGTTGCCAAAGTTCGGCTTTCCACACTTGAAAGTAACTGGGAAGAATCATGGCAAGCCGAACTTGGCTAGACTTTGGTTATCCCTACATCGTACAAGTCGGGCATTCCGAACAGTTGCCAAAGTTCGGCTTTCCACATTTGAAAGTAACTGGGAATAATCATGGCAAGCCGAACTTTGGTTCACCTTTGGTTACGCCTACTTCGTACAAGTTAGGCATCCCGAACAATTGCCGAAATTCGGCTTGCCACAGATGTCCCAAACCACAGCCAAAATTGGCAAACCAATCTTCGTTTTGACTAACATGGATTCAATAAGGCGCAAGTTAGGTTTGCCTAACTTAGGCAAGCCAAACTTGCCCCTAACTGATTCTTTGGAATTCCTCACTACAATTTCTAGTCGGGTACGCCCGGCAGTTGGCACGTCGAGACAAAAATTTTATCAAATCGAGGCGTAAAATATATTGAAAGGAAAATATAAGGCAGGTATTTTAACTTTGTAGTGTTATTATTCTTTTACAAATATAAAGATATATGAAACGATAATCTGTGCGGGTAACAATAATTAGTTGTCTATGTAAAGTCGGTTTACGGGCGATAATTTTACGCGATAACTTCTCTTTGGGTTATCACGAAGGAACGGATGCAGCGAAAAGTAGCTTCTAAGGTAAAATGGTCTTATTATCTCGCGAAAATTATTAATTAATTAGGTAAATTTAATTGTGTAAATAAGTTATTTATATCTTGGGTTGTAGAAAGGTTTTTAATTCTTTTGATAAAGTAGTAAGGTATGAGAGAAATGGACCGTCACGTTTTTCTGTTACGCGCCATATTTATTCTATCTCTCTCTGGTCTATACCCAGATGAGAGCAGAGTAAGAGAAACCGTGAAAGGATCAAATCACGGTTTTGTTGCGGAGCCTTAGTCTTGCGGAGCTTACGATAGAGTATCGATATGAAGTATGGAGCATCGAGCATCCTTTTTACCACCGTGCACACAAATAAATTAAGGAAACTAAACAGAACATTTTCCGACAGCTTCAGACAAGTCACACGTTAACGTTAGAAGGAGATAGTCCTATCGTTTCTAAAACCGAAAAAAATATCAAATTTGAACTTATTATCAAGGTAAGAATGTGTTTATGTTTTTTATTACAGATGGAGGCTCATCAGATTCCAGAAATCATTTCAAATGAATGGGTGATTCTTCTCGAGGATTCAGAGAACGAAGAGCCGTCAATCACCACAAACTTTGTTGAAAATAATGGGAATTCTGAGAGCACGTTGCCGCTTAATCGTAGCAGGGCTGTATGTGACGCAGGTAAATTTAGTTCTAAGAATTATTTATATTTATATAAATTACCCAGGTAGGAAAGAACAATTGGCCCAGGCTTGGTCCAAGCGTTACCAATCTTAGACAAGGCTTGGCCCGAGCCTTGGCTGACCATAGGGCCAAGGGTTGGTCCAAGGCTAGGATGATAACAATGTCCCAAGCCTTGGCGAACAAAAAATTGAGGCTTGTGCCAAGCCTTGGGAAACAAAACGGCCAGGCTTGGGCCAAGCCTTGGTAAACCAAAAAACCAAGGTCAAAAAAATTTTAAAAATAAAAAAATTTTTTTTTGATTAATTCGTGGAAATTATTCATTTTTAATTATTCCTAGAAGTTCCTAGCTTGAGTCGTTAATTAGATCACCCTGAAAAAATTTTAAAGTTTGCTCGCGGTGGGAATCAAACCTGGCTTATCTGCGTGGAAGTCTCGAACTGTACCAACTGCACTGCACGCTGAGTTAACAGTAGAGATTTTATTTTTATCTACTTAAACGATGCATTATTTTTTTGCTACCACAGATCGAGTTTCTTCACAAAAATTTAAAATAATAACATTCGGAACAAATAATCAAATGAAATAAACTGCTAATAAAATAAAATTGAAAAAAAATTTGGCTTTATGGTTATTAGCTTGCAAATTAAGTCTCGGAACAGTCTTTTCTCTCATGACTCCATTTCAAGGACTTTTTTCGCGAATATCCAACCATTGGATCGAACCTCGGACCATGCCTTGGTGAATGGTCAGTGCCTGAGACTTGGATGGAAAATATTTAACCATTGGACCAAGCTTCGGACCAAGCCTTGGCCAATGGTACGCCCCCAAGGCTCGGTTTATAATATTTTACCATTGGACCAAGCCTCGGACCTAGCCTTGGCCAATGGTAAGCGCCCAAGGCTCGGTGAATGACAAATGGCCCAAGGCTCGGCCAATTGTCAGCATTGGCAAACCCTACCTGGGTAATGGTTGTTAGAATTAGTGGTCACTACTGATATTTCAATAACTTTAAATTATTTATTTTCATATTCCAGATTCTCACGAAGATACGCAGAGGGAAATAGCTGGACAATCAAATGTCAGCCCTTCTAACCAGAAAACTAATGAAAGAAATGGTAAGTACTTATGATAAAAGTAGTTCGAATTTGAAATTACGGTTTTAATATTCCTGGTAATAATAAAATTTTTCGTTTTCAGATTCGCAATTAAAAAACATCAAAAAAACTGATAAAGGCGGTTGTGTTAAGAAAAATAAAATTAATCAGGAAGTTAGTGTTCTCCTTAAGCGGATCCCGGCGAATAAGTTGTTAAAATCGTGGTTTAAGGGCGCTGTCAACACAACGGCCACAAACCCTACAACAACCGATGCACAGAATGATGACGATACTGAGGAAGAAGACTGCGATAGCGAAATGACAATGGTACCAATGTTTGATATTAGAGGGGGCGTAGTAGGATTTTGCGTGAATAATAGCTCTAGCGCTTACGGTACATCTTTTGAGTCGCAACAAGATCAGTGTGCACCAACTCCTGTTGCAACCTCTGCTGACCTGTTTCAGGTAAGACAAACACCAACGCCAGTCTACCAAACAGAAAACGTCTCAGGGCCGTCTCAGAGCTACAGGATCCCGCAAGTTTCACAGCCCAGAAGACAAATGCCCGGGCTTGCAGAAGTAAATCATCATTCGGTGAATCATACAGCGCATCACAACCAATTCGGGTTGATGAGCAAACTTATTAGCCACCAGAGACCCCCAGTTCCTCATGTGGAACCAGATCAAATGTTCAGTTCTGGGCCTACGGATCTAAGTCATCAGCACCAAGTTCTTTATGGAGCACCACCATATCAAACAAACTCTTCTGGGCGTACGGCTTTATTACATCCACAGCCCATTCGCTATAACTTAGCACCAATTATTGACACTTGTCAGCATCCTTCTATAGCTCCGCGACATCATCAACTAGCCACACAGCCTCCTCTGTACCAGCACAATACCAATCACCCATCTCAGCAGAATCAGTTTTATCAGTATCGCAATGAAAATGAAATTCCGTCTGCAAGCTTCATACCAGCTGATGAATCTGTTTTTCCTTCAGTAGCCGATAGATTGGAGGAAGAACATGATGTGGAATTCCAACAGATTGTAGAATATGCCCACATCTTGGACCGTGAGTCAGCGTCTTTTTCTCAGAATCTTAATAGCGTAATACAGGCCGTAATCGAGTTGAAAAATCAGCACCTCAGACAGCGTAGCTTGTATGCAAAATTGATCGAACTACTTAATAAGAGGCAGCGACACTGAAATATTGTTGCCTTCAAATATTTTTTAGTCACTATTACTATAGTATATGTACTGTACCCGCCATTTTGCGCTTGCACTGTCTGATCTCAACAAAAACACGGGAATTGTTACCGGTTTTGTACACGTAAGCATGTAGCGCCACTTGATATTTCAAAAGCCTCATAATTTGATATTTTTTACTACAATATGTTGAGCTTTATTTTTATTGATGTATATCTGTATATATTATTGTTATAGATAATTAAAACAAAAGTAATAATATATTTTTAAACAGTCGATGTCGGTAGAGGGAGTAACTGTCTATAAAATTATATAAAATTAATGTTAAGTAATTATGTGGTTTTTTCAAAAAGGGAGACAAAAATATCAACTTTAGCGCACTAGCATTTAAATTTGCGCGCGCAAGCGCGTATCTTAACTACAGAGTTGCATATATTTTTATGCTTAATCATATATTTAACCAATTACATTACAAATAGTTTGTCTTCATCACTGTATATTTTCATATTTTTAATCTTAATTATAAGTGTTGATTATTTAGGGACTAGCATTTGAATTTGCGCGCGCAAGCGCGTATCTTGACTATATAGTTGCATATATTTTTATGTTTATGATATATTCAACCAATCAGATGACGAATAGTTTGATGCCAAATATATTGCATCTCAATTTTATTTAGAGACTAGCATTTGAATTTACGCGCGCAAGCGCGCGCCTTAACATCGACTTGCATATATTTCTATGCTTATGATAAATTCAACCAATCAGATGACAAATAGTTTGATGCCACATATATTTCATCTCAATTTTACTTTGGGATCCCTTTATAAAATTTACATGAAAAATATGAACACAATGAAAATATATATAATTCCGCAAACTATTCATGATTGGTTAAATATATGATTAAGCAGAAAAATATATCCAACATAATATTAAGGCGCGCGCTTGCGCGCGCAATGTACTATACTAGTTAATAATAAGTATAGAAATTAAGAACGAACTATAGAGGCAACACTTTTGCCGAAAGTACCGCGCCCTAGTGTTAAAAGAAGAAAACATTGTAATGTGAACGGTACACTAAACAATGTGAGTTATTGATAAAAGATGTTAACTTTTGAGATAAATAACGATAACAATAGAGGTGTAATTAGTATTTTATTATTTTTATAATAGATACTGTTATCTTAAGCTCGATGATAATTGAAATATTAAAATAGTTTACTCGCAGTACTGTTTGTTTTAATGCCATCTTTGTTACTCATTAATGTTATCTATCTGATAAAATATCTTTAACTCAGTCTCACTTATAACTATTATTTTGCTTGTTATCTGTTCTCACCTCCAACCAACCCTTTGCGCGCTCAGCTGACCCACCGCCGGCCGACATTTTGACCACCGAGTTTGAGATTCGTTTGAGCACCATTACGCGGCGCGCGGCGAGAATTTTTTACACGAATTCCCGGAATATTCAAATGCGCGATTGGGTACCCAGATATAGAAAAATTACTTGGTAGATTCGACGAAAGTCGGGCTCAAATCTTGCGGGCTAGAGTTTGACAAGTCACGGGTCAGGTTAGCGGCCATTTTAGTGAACAAAAAACCTTTTCTAACCTTGCGAGGTTTTTTTTTAAATTTCTACTTGGAAAGCATCCCTGGTAAACCATTAAAAAAAAAACCAGCTGCTTCAATCTTCTGATAGTGAATTTGAAGAAGCCTCCTAAAAAGTTGAAAAAGATAAAGCAATCTACGGAGCATCCATTTGGGGGGAATGAAACAGAGGTTAGTTAATCATTTTTGTTCTTTTAATGATTAGATAAAAAAATAGATCTTTCTAAGACATATGTATAGTTAATGATAAGTAATTTTTGTTTTACATAAATACATATATTCTTATTTTTAGGATGAAAAATCCACAGACTATAATTGTAAAAAAATAAAGATAAAAAAATAGGTCTTTCTAAGACATGTGTAGAGTTAAATGATTAGTAATTTTTGTTTTACATAAATACATATATTCTTATTTTTAGGATGAAAATCCGTCGACTATAATTGTAAAGAAGTTGCAAAATTTATTGTGGAGACGGGTTGCTTCGGGATATACCAGTCAGTGGGATTTCAGTGCAACAGGTGAATTTTATTTAGATTTTCACAAATCATATAGCAAAGATACTCTAGATAAAGGATACAAAAAAATCTTGATATCTTATATGTCTTGTATAAACCGAGAGTCTGAGGTGTATAAAGCGGTAGAAAAATTAATTATTGCTGCTAAAAAACAATATAAGGATATTACTCCTATTCTGTATCCTGCTCAAGAATAAGTTAGATTAGGTAAATAATTGTTAAGATTCATTGAGTCGCTATGAGGAAACACAATTATCTCCCCCTCAAAGTTTTTAAACAAACTAACTTCAGAAAGCATTACGAATAAAGATTATAAGCATGCAAGTAACGTCTGGACTGCTTTTGATATTAAAACTCTAGGAGAATATACAGATGTATATTTAAAATGTGACATGCTTTTATTAGCAGGTGGTTTTGAAAAATTTAGAAATATAAGTTTAAAGTATTATAATTTAGATCGATGGTATGTTTCCTCTCCATCTCTAAGTTGGTCTGCTATGCTGTTGTATACAAATATTGAATTATATATGATAACAGATGTAGAGATGTATCAAATGTGTGTGCGGGGCGGATTGGCGCAATGTTCTATGCGGTATGTTCGAGCAAACAATAAATACATGTAATGTTATGATAAAAACGAGTCTTCATGTTTTTTAGTTTATTTGGATTGCGTAAATTTATACGGCTATGCTATGATGAAAAAATTACCGTTAAACGATTTTAGATTTTTAAACGACTCAGAAATAGAAACTTTTGATTCGCCGTCCATACCTGAGAATAGCGAGTATGGATACATATTAGAGGTAGACCTTCACTATCCAGTCGATGTACATAAAAACCATTCTGATTTGCCTTTTGCTCCAGAACAATATAAACCTTTATGCAAAAATATACCGAAAATAATAGCTAATCTCAATCAAATCAAATCAAATCAAAAAATATTTATTCATATAGATGACATGTATCATTCTTATGACGGGTCGACATTTTT
>DWBC01000024.1:0-12066 GCA_018237325.1 Calydna sturnula
AGCACGCACGGCCAAAGCTGGAAGAAACTACAATTGACGTATAGTCTTATTAATATTATAAGAATTAAAACCATAAATACCTTTCACGGTTTATGAATATCATCAAACAGTTATTTATTATCAAGTAAAGCCATGACTTCCAGGTGTTAATTTATAGTATTCCGCAAGACCACAGAGTATTATGCAAGCATTATAACGGGTATGCGCGCTGTATCTCAAGCTAATGTTAGGCACATCCGTCCAGACAAGCTTCTAATTCACGGCATCCTATTAGATACGCACAATTTATGATAATTGGTCAAACACATTTGCATAACTTTGTGATTATCGTATTTACGTCAAGATGAATCATTTGTGAGTAGACTGCGGTAACTTATGGCGTCGTGACCTATGTCGTCGATGGAAAGTCAAAAGACAGGGACTAAAACTTGACTTGTTTCTTCTATATTTCACAATTCTATGAGGTGAGTATTCTAATGGATGAGAAAAGTAATTTAATTTGGAATATCATAAATAATATTAAATCAAAACCTAAAATTACATATTTAAACGAGAAACTTCCTGTGGATGTCTAGACATTTGGCTTTTAGTTATTCACATTACGATCAGTAGCAAGATGGTCTGGAATGTCTGGACTGTGTCTTTGCCCTTAAATGGATTTTAAATACTTTGATAAATAAAATGGTATTTTTTTTTAAATCCATTCAAACATGTATGTATCTAATATATAGATATATACATGTCTGAATGGATTTTAAAAAATATATAATAAAAAAATATAATATAAGTATCATAAATTAATAGTGTAATGACCTAGTTCCCCCCTGGCGGAAAGCTTTACCAAGTGTACCAAGATGGAACACTAAGCTAGAAAATTCTCACAACGCATTTCATTTGTTGACAGTTGCTTTTTTTTGTTTCATTCTTTGCCAGTTTTTTATCAAAAGTTGTAGTAATATGGAAGTTTGTTAAAACCATCATTGTGATGCCAGGGTTAGGGCATGAGCCCAGGCCAGTTAGACCTTCGTCATTTTATAAAAGGTTTTTTTTTGTGAGTACCTCAAACACAGACAGGAACGATCATATAGTATGGAATGTAGGTAGTGGTAATTAAGCAGCTAGCAGTTGGTAAAGTTGTAAAAAATAGCATTACTACTTTCGTTAAAGTATAAAGCTCAATTTTTTTACATTTTGTATTTAATATCATTAGAAATTGCGGCACCCATTGCCGGACACTTACTGCGGTTCAACCACCTTCTGGACTTCCCTAAACATTCAAAAATTATGAGTATACTTTCGTTATAGTCGTTTCGTAAAGCTGAACTTTGTATGTGATATTATAAAGTATATACTTATAAAAAGATGTTACCCCCGTAGTCGGACAGTTTAAGTGGTTTCTTCGTCTTGCCGGACGCTATGTCCTTCATTGAAAAGTTATATTTGAGGCAGAATTTCGCAGATGCAGCAATTTTATTTTTTAGTTTTTTAGTTGTGTAGAAGGAGTAAGTAAAACTTTAAGTTCAAATTCGTGGAGTTGCCACTTTTGACCCCTGGCCACCACCTTGGAAAAAAGACCATTGCGTCTTTTTTTCCACGCTATATCTTAAACTGGCCAACCACCAAACAGAAAATATTAATAGACAATATTTGTAGTAAATGGAATAGTCTATAATTGACTCCTTTAAATTCATAGCGTAAAATAGGAAATAAAATGAAAAGTAAACTAAAATAGCTGAATTTTTTTAACCAATTTTCTTTTCCGCGCTTTTCTTTTCTGGTAAGTTTATCACACTAATATCATAAATGTGAAAGTTTTTTGTTTGGATGTTTATCCAGCAATCACGCTGAAACTACTGAACGGATTTTGATGAAATTTGGCATAGCTGGGCATTAACGCGTTAATCCGTTAATCATTATATTAACGAAGTTAAGATTTTGATTAACGGATCAACATTTTTGTTAACTTCAAAAAATGTTTACGGACTCCTTAACTTCCTTTAAATTACCCTAAGTCCGTTCATCCAGAACCTACTATTTACCAAGCATCTTGCCGACCGCGCCGCCGCGCTACCGAGAAAAACACGTTCGGACAGGTTCGGGCCGACCGACAAGTACGGTCACGGTATATTATATTTTCTTTGGGTGACAGCGTGACGCGTGCCAGTGCAATGTGTGTGAGTGAAATGAAACTAGTTAAGTGCCTTTTTCGTGCCATGCGTTTGAGGAAAAAAGAAGAACTGCGAAGAAATTTTATCTAAGTATGTATATGCAACGGTTTTTCATTACTTAGCACAAACCAATAGTCTTTATGAATATATCATTATCATGACGACATGATAAAAAGTGCAATTTTCATCATATGTTGACGGACTAACGATTAACGTTAACTTGCGTTAAATCTTTCGAACGTAACTTTTAACGTCGAAGTTAACTATTTAGTAACGGTGCCCAGCTTTGAAGTTTGGTATACAGACAGGGTATGAGCTCAGTTAGATGATAGGATACTTTTTGTCCCGATCAAAGGCTCATCTGGGATAAAACCGAATATAACGCGGGCGGACGCTGGTTTGAAATAAAATTGAGGTGAAATAAAATAATATAGAAGGTCTTTCAATAAATTAATTGACCTGGGTTTCACATTGCTCCAAAATTGACCGGGTTGTTGAATATTGTAGTAAAAACCTATATTTTAACCTATAGGGGGAAGTGGGGCAGATTCATACAAGGGGCACCATCATACACTAGATATATCTGACGTTAGGCGCAAATCAATTGAATGATTTAGACGTGTATACGTAGCTTACTTCTGTGTGTGGTTGCTGACGAAATTTGACAGCAGTCGGTGTAAAACACGCGGCGGTGTGACACGGACAGTGATTCGGCTACACGTAAGTAATTTTATAACCTCACTTCAAACGTATTTTTTTAAATACAATTTGCTTTCTAGAATATTAAGTTCTATTTTATTTCAAAGATATTAGGGTTAAGTTTGTGAATTAATCTCTAAATAATTCTATATATGATTGTCTTCTTTTTAACAATATTTTGATTTCATTTTCTTATGATGGGGTAGGTTCATACAGGAGTTTGCGGGGTACCTTCATACTGTATGAATGTGCCCCAGTGCCCAATTTTTTATTTCAGTTTGTAGAATTGAAGTTTTATAATGATTTGTTTTACAGAACAATTATGGTCCGAAATTACAAGAAAAAGGGAAATAGGAATACAGAGGTTGACGAACAGGCAATGTTAAAAGCTATCGATGAAGTTTTGGAAAACAAACTCTCTCTCCGAAAATCAGCAGTCAAATATGGAATTAATGCACAAACACTACAAAGTCGTCTTAAAAAATTACGCAAAACACAATATCTTGGTAACGAAACTCGTATATTTAAATCTAAGTTTGCATCGCAGCAGGTTTTTACAACATCAGAGGAGGATCTTTTGAATACTTATATCTTAGAGTGTTCTAAGATGCACTATGGACTGACGTGTGACCAAGTTAAAAAACTTGCATATGAATTTGCTAAGGCTAATGAAATTAAACATCCTGCAAGTTGGGATAATAATAAGATGGCGGGAGCAGACTGGTTGGCAACTTTCCGAAAACGCCATAAAAATTTAAGTTTGCGTAAACCCGAAAATACTAGTGCTGCTAGATCATTCGGATTCAATAAAACTGCAGTGAATGATTTCTTCCAGAACCTGGAGAACATATATCGCAAATACAATTTTACTGCCGATCGGATTTTCAACTACGACGAATCTGGTATTTCAACTGTGCTGAGCACTCCTAAAATTTTTGCTGAAAAGAGTCAAAAACAGGTTGGTCAAATAGTATCCGCTGAAAGAGGAGAACTGGTCACATTTGGTGGTATTATATCAGCAAGTGGAAACACTATACCGCCCCTATTCATCTTCCCTCGAGTGCATTTTAAGAATCACTTCATAGAAGTTGCTCCAGAAGGCTCTTTAGGTGTAGCCACGAGAAGTGGTTGGATAAATTCGAGCATTTTTGTTGATGTTATCAAGCACATCCAGAAATACACCTTATGTTCGAAAGAAAACCCAATATTGCTTATATGTGATAATCATGAAAGTCACATTTCTATCGATGCAATCCACTACTGCCGTGACAATGGGATTGTGTGCCTTTCATTTCCACCACACACGACTCACCGCCTTCAACCAATAGACGTTGGCGTCTTTGGACCATTGAAGTCGAAATTAAAAACGGCATTTAATGACTGGCACGTTTCCAACCCTGGGAAGACACTTAATATTTAAAATATCCCAAAACTTACAAAGATACCGTATTTGGAGTCATTTTGTGGTAGGAATATTACCAGTGCTTTTGAGAAAACCGGGATATGGCCTTTTAATAAGTTAATTTTCAATGATGATGATTTTGCGCCGGTCCAGGTATATCATTGAATGCAATGCAAATGCCAATGAAAACAGAGATGATGACGAGGTTGCCATAGCTGGTGGTGAGCTTCCTACAGTTGGTGCTGAACTTGGTGATGTTTCTGCTCGAACACTGATGTCTTTGTCTCACGATGGAAATGTGTCACCTTCATTGCTTTCACAAAATCTTGGATCAACAATGTTAGATTTTAATGACCCTGCACCATCTACTTCCAAAGTATTAAAGACGCCAGAAATGATAAGGCCTTTTCCGAAAGTTCAAAGACAGAGACAAAAAAATAAAGGTCGATCACTTGGGAAATCCAGAATTTATACGGACACGCCTGAGAAGAACAGAATTGAAGACTTGGTAAAAATCAAAGAGATGAAGAGATTAGAAAAAGAACGAAAAAGTAAAGCAAGAGAAATAAAGAGAGCGTTGAGTTTATTAAATGAAGATTATGTCAAATCAAGTAAACCAAAACGAAATAAAACCAAAGAGATTGAAACCATTTCTAGCGAAAGTGAAACTGATATCAGCCTAAGAGAAAGTTCTGCTTCACCTTTTGATATTTTTGAAGAAATCAAAGAAGTCGATTATCATGAAGTGCCTATTGATCCTGAGAATGTCAAAGATGGTTCCTATGTGCTCGTAAAATTTGAAAAAAAAAAAGTCCGTTATATACTATGTCGGACAAATCATTAAACACTACAGTTTGTCAGAAGTGATGATCTCCTTTTTGAGGAAGAAACCAGGGTCTTCTATGAGTTTTGTTTTTCCAGATGTCAAAGATGAAGGGTCAGTAGACCTAACAGATATAGTTTTGTTATTACCGGATCCTAAATCAACTAAGACAGCTAGGACCGCCAACATTTTAAGTTTTAATGAAGATCTTTCTTTTTATAACGTGCATTAATATTATTGTTGTAAGGATAATTATCTTCAAGTTAATCAGTGTTTGATTGTGATATTTTTATAAATTGTTGATTAATAATATTACTACTATAAATAAGAATTAAGCAACAGGTACAACAATATTAGATATTTAATTAATATGACTGATCAGAAAGACTGATAGGTTAATTTAATTCCCGCAGTGCCATAAAAACTAGACCAATAATTGTTATTCTCTTTTTATTCTACTATCTCTTTTATACTCTATATATTAGTTGGGCATAGGAGCTACAATTGCTTTTGTTTTCATGGACGTTATGTTTTGATATAGTTATTTTAATAAATGATTAAATATTTCATGCTCAAATTGTTAATTTTTTCATACGTATGAATCTGCCCCATAGGCTGTATGAAAGTGCCCCGCATGTGGGGCACATTCATACAATTCCAATATTTTTTTTAAATTGTCAGAAAAAGACTTACAAGTGTATTTACACAAATTTTATTTTTTTGTTATAAAGCCAGACAGTTAGACAATTGATTTTATATGTATCGGAATGTATATCAATACCCGAGACCACTCTAAAGGACAAAATATAAAAACCGTATGAAGCTACCCCACTTTCCCCTACGTTAGGGCGATCTGAAAATAAAACTATCCTTGTATCCACTTTGTAGTATTCAATTAAGCTAGCGTTTTTATTATTAAAATGCACATTTGTACAATTATTCTCAATTAAATGGAGGTGCGATCATACTAAATATTTCTAATTAATTGGAGGTACATTTGGACCAAATATTTCCAATTGAATGGAGGTACACTTGTACCAAACGTTTCGAATATAATGGAGGTACATTTGTACCAAATATTTCCAATTTAATGGAGGTACATTTGTACCAAACGTTTCCAATCTAATGGAGGTACATTTGTACCAAATATTTCCAATTTAATGGAAGTACACTTGTACCAATCGTTTCCAATCTAATGGAGGTACATTTGTACCAAATATTTCCAATTTAATGGAGGTACACTAGTACCAAACGTTTCCAATCTAATGGAGGTACATTTGTGCCAAATATTTGCTCTAGAATAAGTGCATCTTGTAATAGTAACGAGTGGTTTTGACTGTGGATCTTTAAAGTCATTCCTAGTAATATAAGTAAATAATACTATGAGTCGATAAAATAGGCAATCGAGACTTTACATGATACTAGTCTTGTATATGGTACTCTCTAACCCTGGTTCCAACGGTTCCAGCGTGATAATACGAGCCCTCGTATATAGCCCATAGCCCTCTCGAACAAACGGACCATCCAACACCGAAAGAATTCTTTTAGATTGGACCCGTAGATCCTGAGATCAGCGCGTTCAATTAAACAAACAAACAAAAATCAAACTCTTCGGCTTTATAACAGTATATAGAATACATGTAGATTTATTAACCGTATTACTACATTACAAAATACGCACTTGTTTCCGTACGTTTTTTTTTTTACACAGTGTTTTTTATGAACCGACTCGTATTCTCCTAGCCGATTATTTTCCTAGCTATACGAAAATATGTTATATTAGAATTTTAATGTCGCGTATTGTACAACCACATGTAACATTATTGTAATTCTACCGTTACTTGTCACTTGCCAACCGTTATTTTTCAACGAAACATACGTTTTTACTTTTTTCACACCTCATACTACAGGTCACCAAAAGTCAAAGCAAAGCAGAATTTTATTCCCTAGGCAGACAACACTGTATGAAAACTGCCCAGGGAGACAAAGCAATTCGAATCCGGAACGCAGCCACTTGTATGAAAAGTCCTAGTAAATGATTGACCTTCAGGCCGCAAGTCTCATGCTCACTGCATACATGCAAACCAAAAAAAAAAAATTTTTTGGCGCCATTTCAACATACAAATTTTACGTATTTATATAAATACATTATATTTACTTTTACACTGCAGCACTTCAAATATGTGCAGTGACAACGATAATTACCCGCTCCATTTTTTGCATTCGTTTCAGAAGCCTTACAGTTGATATAGTTGATACATATTTCACAACCCTTTACTGAAAAAATCTAAAGACTACTTATGTACGAGAATACAAAACGCTTACGAAAATCTTCATCATTCAACATAACATCCATATAATATTGGTTAAAAAACCATATCAGGCCTCTCAAGCCGAAACCACGGCAAGAACACTAATTATCTAGTGCATAACAGTGAACGCGAAAGCATCAAAAAGTGTACCACAAAGTGTGTTGTTATTTAGCAGATTCTCTTCACTGTCCCGCACACTGTGTGAAAAGCAGAGCACCAACCTCTTTATCCTCGTCGCCACTTGTAGTGTTCCACCTTACTTTGGTAAATGGTAACTCGATGCACTGGCTCGACAACACACGATGTGCGCAGGCAGCACGTCCGCTCTCGCCCGTGGCTCGCGCAGTCCTGACGTCACGCACCCCGCCACACCGTGAGCACGAGATAGTGTTTATATATTTAACTATAGTCTAATACAAACACTACATCCCTTTCTTATCAAAACTTTTTATTCATTTCTCAAGTACATATTTTAATCATATTATTAATCAGATAATTTAATTTATATGAATTTGATCATTATAAATTATTATTATTATTATTCTTCACCGACTTCAGGGTCCAGAGTCCCATCTTCTTGTTGTTCTTCACTTACAGCTTTCCATTGCCCTTCTACTCTTTTTAAATGTAATATATTCCTTATCAAGGTTTGTCCAGTCTCTTCGTTTCTGATTGTTATGTCTCCATTGTTCGTCTTTTCTACAATGTGTGGTGTTGGATTATAATTTAAGGTAAGTTTATTCGTCCTGTTAAATTCTTTTACATACACTTTATCTCCTTCATTTAAATCCGGATCCCGTGCTTTCCTCCTTTTATCTCCATAATTCTTTCCTCTTTCCTTTTGTTCTCTGTCTTTGTCTCTTATTTCTGAGTCGTTTTCTTTGTTACTAATATCTTGCAGTGTAGGAATTTTGTCTCTGTTAAGCCTTTTAAAGAATAGTTCCGTAGGAGTTTTACCCGTCACAGAGTGAGGTGTTGAATTGTACATCATAAGATATTCATTTAGGCAGTCTTGTAAGTTTCTGTTCTCAAGCTTCCCAATCTTTAAACGCTTTAATATGTCTCGGTTTTGCCTCTCTACCTCACCATTTTGTTGGGGCCAATAAGGGACGGTGCTAAATAGCAGTATATTGCATTCCTTGCAGAATGTTTTGAACTCATCGCTAACGAACTGTCGTCCGTTGTCGGCTGTGATTGATGAGGGGAAGCCCAATCGGCTAAATATTTCTTTTAATAGCCGAATTATAACAGCGCTGGTAATAGTTTTTATTATTTTTACCTCTTTATAGCGGCTGTAGTAGTCTACAACCACTAAAAGATAGTCTCCACTAGGTAGTGGACCCAATAAATCCATGGCAATGTCTACCCAAGGTGCTTCTGGCAGTTCGCGACGCTTCATAGGAGTAGGTAGGTTTGGCAGCCCAACCAACGTACAGCCCTTACAACTCTTCACTAAGGTTTCGGCATCCTTATCTATTCTTGGCCACCATACTTTGCATCTCAAACGACCCTTCATGGCCACGATCCCGGGGTGTCCCTCGTGTGCTGCATCTAAAACTATCTTCCTGAGCTTTGAAGGTATGACCAGCCGATTACCTCGTAAGAGTACATTTTCAAAGAAACATAATTCACTCTCAAATATCTTAAAGCCCTTCACACTTTCGTCCCACTCATTACAGTAAATGCCCTTTTTAACTTTAAGTATTTCCGCATCCTGTTCAGAGTACCGCTTAATCTCCACAATTGAAACTGCTCTAGGTCTTGCATTTTCCACGATGTTATGGACATGTTCATCACTTTTTTCCTTAGGGAGATTTGCGTATATGCACAATCGCGACAACGGGTCCGCTATATTAGACTTACCAGGCTTGTATTTAATGTTATACCGGTAAGCCTGAAGTCTTAACACCCATCGTTCAATCCTGGCACATGGTTTTGATCTAGCACCAAACAAAACCTCTAGCGGCTTGTGGTCAGTTATTAAATCAAACTCTTTTCCAAACAAAAACACGTTAAAGTGTTCTATAGCCCAAACTAAGGCAAGAGCCTCTTTCTCCGTTTGGCTATATCTGCGTTCACAATCTGTTAAGGTTCGATTTCCGTATGCAATAATCCTAGGACCTTTTGCATCAATTTGTACTAATACGGCACCTAAACCAACCGGGCTGGCATCAGCTATGACTTGAGTTTTATCATTAACGTCATAATAACCAAGTGTCTGAATTTGAGCTAACGCTTCCTTCAATGAGGTAAATGCGTGATCTTGTTCAGCTGTCCAAAACTCTTCGATGCTTGCATTTTTGCCGAACTTCTGTCTTAATAAATGTTTTAATGGCTCTGTCTTTGTAGCCATGTTAGGTATCCATTTATTGATGTAGTTTATAAGGCCTAAAAAGCTTTGTAGCTCTTCTATACTTTTCGGAACTCTGAAATGAGCCACACTCTCTATATATTTGTCTAATGGTCTGACACCCTCGGGGGTCAACTCGTGTCCAAGAAAGTTGACTTTTTTAACTTTATTTATGCATTTCTCTTTGTTAAGGAGAACGTCATTTTCCTTCAGTACTTCCAGTACTTTTTGATGGCGCATATCATGCTCCTGTTCTGTTCGGCCATAAATAAGTATGTCATCGATAAAATTTATAGCTCCATCACATTTCAGAAGTATTTTTTCGACTATTTTCTGAAATAATTCAGGCGCACAAGTGATACCGAACATAAGACGCTTATATCGGTAAAGACCTTTCGAACTAATGAAAGTTGTGATGTGCCTAGAATCAGGATGTAGTTCCACTTGATGGAACGCATTTTTTATGTCCAACTTCGTGAAATACTCAGCTTTCCTAATTTTTGGCAAAAGATGTTCCATAGTGGGAAGTGGGTGATTTTCTCTTAATATAGCCTTGTTGGCACGTCTCATGTCAACGCATAAACGTAATTCACCGTTGTCTTTTAATATGGGTACTATTGGAGATATCCACTTGGATGGTTCATGAACTTCCTCTATTATATCACTCTCCAATAGTTCCTTGATTTTAATTTCGATCTTGTCCTCAATTGGTATAGGTATACGCCGGTATGGTTGAGAAACGGGTTTCTGTTCATCATCGATGGGTATTTGAATCAAGACGTCTTTAAATTTAGGAAACGGTACATTTTTAATTTGGTTGACGTCAACACCTAGTTTCAAGACTCCAAGATTAATGGCGCTGTCTTTACCTAGTAAGTTTCTAGATCCATTTGTAATAACGTATATGTTTGCGCGCTCCGTTCGGTTATTCACCGTTATCTCTGTTTCGAATGATCCTAAAATATTTAAAGGAGTGTTGCTGCCATAAGCCAAAAGGGTTTTATTTGGTTTATTATTCTGGCTACAACATTTTACTCCTTTTTGTTTTAACGTTGTCCATGTCTGATCGGTAATAAGATTATATTTTGAACCCGAATCAATCAGCATTTTTGTTTTTACACCTCCTACATCACATTCTATATTCGCATCATTGTTAATGTTAAAAATATAATCTATTTCATCTTTCTCTATTATATTGTCAATTTCTTTACGTGTCTTTAATTTTTTTATTGGTTTTCCGTCTTTCTGTCTATCGTTTTCTTCTATTTTTCTCTTTTTTGATAATTTTGTCTTGCAATATTGACGAAAATGGCCAATTTTCCCACAAAGGTGACAAGTTTTTCCAATCGCTGAGCAGTTTTTTTCGTTAGAGGTGTGTTTAGAACTGCCACACCTACCGCACAGTTTGTCCGGGGTAAATTTGTATCTATTAGAATCTAATTTGGGGGTATATTTGTTTCTTTTAAAAGAGGCCATAGCATTGACTTCCTGACTTTTAGTTTGTTGCCCATATTCTTCTAACTGTCTACTGACGACTTCTAAAGTGTTAGCTTCTGTAATTATTTTGTCTAATGTTATGTCATCACCAATACTCAGAATTTTCTTCCTTAAATCAGTCAACGAACATTTTTCTGCAACCTGGTCTATCAAATGTTCTTCAGGCTTATCAAACTGGCATTTTTCCGCTTGTTTTCTCAGCCTTACCACAAACTTCTCAAACTTTTCCCCCTCTTCCTGTCTGATAAGGCGAAATACATGCCTTTCATAGACTTTACTCTGTTTAGGAGTAAAATAGTTACTAAGTTTCTGTATTGCGATTTCAAACACGTTGTTATCATTGGTTGGTTCTGCATTCGCGCCTGGCAAGTTATAGAATATTTCTTGGAGGTTTGATCCACCAACCAATAACAATGTTGCTCTTTTCTTTACAGGTGTCGTTATTTCCGTTGCCTCCAAATATATGTTCAAGGAACGTTTCCACTTTTCCCATCTTAGCCCCAGCGATGCACTATCGCCTTCTAAATCAAGTTTTTCTAACGATGGTAAATTGCTAGACATCCTGGACTGGTAAGTGCGTTGGGGCGATCTGAAAATAAAAGTATCCTTGTGTCGACTTTGTAGTATTCAATTAAGCTAGCGTTATTATTATTAAAATGCACATTTGTACAATTTATTCTCAATTTAATGGAGGTGCGATCATACTAAATATTTCTAATTAATTGGAGGTACATTTGCACCAAATATTTCCAATTTAATGGAAGTACACTTGTACCAATCGTTTCCAATCTAATGGAGGTACATTTGTACCAAAT
>DWBC01000025.1:0-12016 GCA_018237325.1 Calydna sturnula
CAAGTAATCTCAGAACTTTACTATCAAGTTGATGCTGTTTTCTTACCTTTATCAGGCGTCTCTTATTATTAGTTATAGGTTAGATTGCCAACCTGAGCTTAGGTATTTTCATAGAAGGGCAGCTTTTCACTTAAATTAAGCTTTCGTAGTAGAAAGCTTACTTTAAGTGCTTTCTACTACATACTATTCTGACTAAGTGATGGTACGAAAGTCCATAATTATAAACTAACATAAAAACACGCTATTTTGCAAAATTTTCCCTGAAACAAGAAAATAAGAAGTGCATTTGTTTTGACAGCATCTATTGTGACCATTGTTCCATTCCCATATTGAAATTTTAATCACTTTTATCAAATGTTGGGAAATAAGTTATACACCCATTTTTTTATATGACAACACCGTCTGATCAGTTCTGTTGACTCAAGTTATTGACCGTTCACATTTTGCCGGCGATTGTGTATTACAGTTATTGATTGCAGTTCGCACGTGACTTGTATCCGCGATAATAGCTTGTCTCTATTATGAACACGGCTTTACTTGTGTATCTTTACTATTGTGAAGGTAGCCGGATTGTGTTGGTTATATTATATTTCTTTTCAAATGACAGATACATCTGAGGTTTGACAGGTCAGACAGGTCTGAGGGGGAGGAACGTGAAACTGTCTCAATCTAAACGGTTACGTTTTAAACTAGTCTGTCGTGCTCCAATATGGAGGGTACGGTTGTCTGTACGCACACAAGATGAGGCTTAAGGTATTTTTTTAAGGCTTAATGTAACACAGTGATCCACAATATCCTCCTAGTCGCCGGGCATAAAGCTTCTATCTTTGCCGTTTGTACAGCCGTCCGCTTATTGCCTATCTTAAAGGTGTTTATCTTAAATCTTAAAAAGAAATTTAATTCAAATGAACGAACGCAGTAAAACTGCCAAAAACTTTATAAAGCTACACTCAACTCAGATTAGAATCAGTGAGTTTTTGTCAGTTCCGTTGATTTTTTTCCAAATGTATTAATATGAGGGTATACAGTAATACTTAAAACAAAAGACAAGGTAAAAATATAAGGATAAAAGACAAGATATAAAGTATTACACAATTCGGTAATAACACTCAAAATATTGAGTATATCCTGATTCCCTATTTTCTACCTTTAAGGTTCAAAATCTTTATAGAATCAATTTCGAAGTACAAACATATACCAAAACTATCCACTTTGTTACAAATCCACCAAAAAGTATCAAAATTGATCGACTGTGTTAAAAGTTGTTGATCTATGTTAAAAAAAATACGTGTCAAATTAGAAATCTTCTTAGTTTCTTCGTCAGTTAAAATACAGAATGTTCTCGAAGGATGAACGCCATTTTTATTTTCAATATTTGTGAGACCGAATGCTAATTTGTATAGTGATAGCCTTTCTTTTATCTACACTGATACTGGCTAATATGACGGTAGTCATTTGAGCGTATATTTATTGTATTATCACGGCATACGAGCGACAAGCGATTTATTCGCCAAATTGCAGACGGTGATTTCGGCCAATCCTATATGCCATTGGTATACAAAGCATACAATTATGTGTTTATTGTAAACGCTACGATTGCAGACCGTCTGTAATTTACTTTTAATTCGCCTTGTTTTTTATCATTTTCGAGTTTCGTTAGCTGTTTTTTTTCCAGATTTGTAGAATTCCGAAACGGTCCTTTAGAGTGGTGCTTCTTATAAGATTTATGGCCAATATTTTTAAATTGGTAAGATTTTGTGTAATTTAAAATGGATCCCTCTTGAAACATGGGGATATGATGTATCAAGTGGTTTAAAGATTAAGCAACGGTTTTATACCCCTTATTCATAAAAAAATTAAACCTGATTTTGTGACGAGTACCTCATAATGATAGGCACTATCATTAATACTCGTTAGAGCGATAGGTCTATCTTTATTAGTCGTTAGGACAATTTCAAATAAGATCTTTTTTGAAGTTTACTTCGTTACAATATATAAAGCCCAAGGTATGAAAGATATGGGGGCGAGAGAGAGATGGGAGTGAGAGAAATATTTCATATTTGGATCTTTCTTCGGAATACCGATGATACCTTTATATTTGGAATTCGAAATAGAAATAAATATCAATCTATGTCAATTATTTCTAATGTGTATGTTATTGTTATTAAAAGAATAACTTATGTAGACTTGTTACTGGTAACACTAAAAAACTTTTGTCCATATGTCAGTAGGGCATATCGATTAAACCATAAATTGAAAAGATTAGACCGTTCTAGGTATAATGTGACTAAATTAATCTTATTGGATTATTTTTAATCCATCTTATTAACGTATAGTTATCAATTTTAGCCCAAAGAAGCCATTCAATTCTTAAATTCTATTTCAGCAACCGCACAAATATTTTCATGCAAAATTTTAATAATTATTTACGTCACAGAGGCAGGTCTATTACCTGGACCTTTTGACAAAATGTAATAATAAAAATAGATAGAAACTGTTTGCAACGCTCTGTGAAACTATTTTATTGTACATTTTTTTATTGGAAGGCAAATATTTCAAGCTCCATTATTCTATTCTTAAGACTGCACAAAAAACTAAAAAACGCAAAAAAATGCAAAAAAATCTATACATGCACTACATAACCTAAAAAAAACAGTACACAAGTTTAGTTTGCTAAATAATATAACCGACCAACGTATACGTTCTATAGATACTCCTATCTAATGAAGTCTTTGTTTGAAACTCTCGACTAGTTCATGAAAACATTTAAATCTGGTTGATTGATTCCAACTGTTGTCTTTTTAAATTATTTGGAAAATACGAAGCAACATACAATGATTACAGGGAATCATAGTGAAAAGCAATAGAACTAAATCAGATTTTATTATTATTTCAACACGATTTCAAAAAAAGAGGAGGTTCTCAATTCGAATTTTAAATATTTATTTTTGTGACTGTCCACTAAATTAACCGATTTTGAAATATTTTTTTTTTTTAAACTGGAGATTTCTGTATGTTGTATGTATTTGAATTTGAGCTAGTCCTAACAATAGCAGTCTGAGAAAACCATATGTCTTAAAATTTTTGTGTTTGTTTTTTTAGTACTAACAGAGTTCTTAAACGATTAAAGGAAATTTCTACATCAATTTTTCATACAATACGCATTAAGACCAAAGTCAAATTAGTTCCACAATCTTGTGTAAAGTCTTAATAATTAATTTTCTCTTACATTGTCTGTCATGGCGCTCGTTCTTTCCGCTTTATGACCGATCATTTTATGTTTTACCCGTTTGGTCATTTTGTAATCCGTCTGTAATAAAACCCGATGGTTATTATGTCTGTTCCATTATCTCTGAACTTGCATTTTTGGTATACCTTGTTATGTATTTAAATTTATTGTAAGTAATTGTTCGCGGCCTAGTTTGTAAACGGGTAATTTTTTTATACTTTCATTAATTTTGAAAGCAAAGGTGAAAGAAAATATAGGAATCCCTACATTGTTCCAGACTTCGTAAGAATGTACAATTTTGACATCATTTAGATCAGTAGGTTACTGTGTTCTGGTTTTGATGGTATTTGGTCAATTTACGCATGGCATCTTACCATATATGCAGGGTATACTATTACCAGGCTTGCAGGCAATTAGGTTAGAAGGTAAGCAGGCTATACCGTTTATACTGTTAACATTTTCGATTTCAACCGACTACAGTGGTCTTGTACCACAAGATCCACCTTATTGCTTGCCTTACTATAACGTAATAATCGAGCAAGGAAATTCATGACGACAAAAGGCACCTTACTTATAGACAACAAAAATTATGTTGACACGGTGAGCTTTAGTTTTAGACGTCAAGCATCAAGCGTAACAAACTATTTCACCCATCTGTAATAAAACCCAACGGTTATTATTTCTGTTTCAATATTCTTCAACTTGCAAATTTTTTTTGTTATACCTACCTTGTTATGTATTTAAATTTAATATAAGATTAAATATATAACGAGGTATATCAAAAAACATTATTTTCTCTTTTTAACTTCATGGATCTTTAATGTTTAGGCAAACAAGCAGATTATATAATGGTAAGAAAAATCAATCTTCATAAATATATTAAATGATATATTGACTCGTTGTTCGCTTTAAGTCTTCAACGTAAGCCCCATTCGTAATTTTATCAACAAATTGCTGTGCTTATTTTAATGAAGTTTTAACAACGATAAGTAGTTTTGATAACGATTAAATAACTACTTTAAAAGCGAAACTGCTGTAAATGTATTATGCAGAAGTAACTATATCTATTACGGTTTCATAACCTAATCAATATGTTGAATCATCTATAAAATTAGTCAACTATAAAAAAAATAATTAGCAGCTAATAACGTCGCCAGTAGCTTCTAGTTGAGAGAAACCGCGGGCAACAATCGGTCATGTATAAAAAACGCGGTAAACGGTCACGGTCAGATTGCCTTATCCCAACCTCTTTTAAACACATAAGTGATATAATTTGGGTTTGGTTTCTATCGATTCTAATTCCAAATAATAGCGGGTAATTTAATGCGATCATTCGCCGAGGACAGTCAAAAATCGATCAATAAATCGATGGAATCGATAATAACGGTTTCCAATCGACTATTCATTTCTTTAAATGCCTGCTCAGGTAATAATAGTAATAATCTAAATCGATACGCATTTGGGTATTTCAGTGCGATTATTTCGTTTATTTTTAGAGGTTTGAACTATTAAAGGTTGTATATAGTCAGCTTCTGTCAATCTGTGTGTAAAGTATTAAAGCCTATTGGGGATGTCATCTTCGTTCTTCGCTTCGTTGCCAGTTTTAGGAATTGACAAATAAACCGTAAGTTCTGGGCCTTTAGCTAAAAAGTGGCAATCGTAATTGTTTTACTATAATAGACATAATTCAAATTTGCATTGAATTGTATTGTCACTTGTCGCTTTTACGTCCCAATTAAAAAGAAGTTGTGTCAAATAGTGCGATTGAGCGATTAAGGTATTTTTTCATTCAAAGCGAATTTCCCTGAGGTTGTTCTTTGCTATGTTTGGTCAAAATAGGTTCAGTATTTTTAAGAGTTTATACTTTCCAAATTTAAAGCTAATGCTCTTAGAAAAAAAGTAGTGTACAAAAAAAGAAGTAAAGTAAGATGGTGTAAAGTGGTGGTCTCTAAAAGTGGTGTAAGGCATTTTTAATATTGAACTAAATAATCATTTAGTTCAATATTAAAAATGCCTTAATTTTTAATATTGAACTAAATAATTATTTTTTTAATTTTATTTATTGAATGAGAACACACACATGTTCTGCATTTCTTTCATGCATTCTCTTTTTTTTGGATTTGCTGGAAGAAATCTCTTTCAGAGATAAGCTCGCCTTTTGTTTAATTTACATTTATAACTTGTTTTGTGAGTTTTGTGATATTGTGAAAATAAATTGATAAATTAAATAAATTAAAATTGATAAAATAAATTGATATTGTGTGGAGGTGTTTATATTTAAATGAAATTACTTTTGTCATTTTTAAAGACTTGACTCCTTATGTCCTTAAGAACCGCCATTACATATTATACTCAAGAACTCCACATAAAACTTGGAGCACAATAAATAAAATTGAAATAAAAGTAGATTCAAATAGATACAGAGAAGGGTTGCGGCAACCGCAGGTTATTATGAGATTCAACACGTACTTAGTTGATTAATAAGTGCGGTTGACCAGTGCGGTCGGCGAGTTCTTAACCTGTGCAGGGGTTTGAAAATTAAATGGTTAAGTTTCAAATCCAACGAATATGGCGGCCATTCATAAACTACGTGTAATATTTTGTTTGTGAGTTGCCTTAATAGTATATCCTCTACCTCTTTCCTTTTATTTAAAAAATATTAGTTAAGACAAAGACAGGACTATGCTAAGGCAATATACCGGTGTCCTAATTTAAAATAGTAAATATTAATTGTATTAGTTAGTCCCAGGTTCGATTCCCGGCAGGGGCAGACATTTGAACATAAAGGTTTGTGTTTCTGGGTCTGGGTAGTTATTAAATTTATACCTGTAACTATTAAAGTATTTCTATGCAATATGTGTCGTTGTCTAATATCCATAACACAAGCAAATAACTTGCTTACTTTGGGGTTAGATTAATCGGTGTGAATTGTCCAGCTATTACAATCATCATTATTATTATTAATAATTAATACTATTGGTTAAGACAAATAATTTTACTAACAAGTTAAAGACAGTGACAGAATCCCAGATGGAATAGGGATGTTTAAATATTTTTATGAATAAGGGTTTATGAAACGAACCTTCGTATCTTTAGACGGCGGTTATCATTATAAAACATTTTCAGTAGCATTCACAAATAAAGTGCTAACCCTGCGGTTGAAGCCACAGTTATTTGTAAAATAAATACCAGTAAGTTACATACTATTAACTAATACAAAGTGATCAGTCAGTCTTTCAACCGTAAGGGTTTGTAACAACACTTACTTTCACGGATTATTCAAAGTTACAGACAAACAAACATTATGACCAATGGACCCTGAATTAATTGGCTGGGTGTATTTACTTAGCTAACCGCCTCGGTTATCTTCTCAGCCATACACGGCATTAAAATTGCTTTATGTTTGGTTTCTACTTAGGTGTGAGTTTCTGTATTTTGTTTCTGCAAACAAATTTGGGCAAATCGATAAATAATAAAATAGAGATATTTGATTGTTACAAACTCTGAGTTCTGGTACTCATTAATCAGGGATACATGAAAGAATGTTACTTAGGGGTCATTTCAAAATAATAAGATCTACAGCCAGATTTATTATGTAAAAAGCCATACAGGTTTCGAAAATAGTACGTAGGTACCCTTGGCTTGAAAGTACCTATTTATTCTTCCCTTGAAGACACTTATTTCACCGGTCAGAAATTACCTTTGGCAGTCAATTTCAATCTTTGCCCGTATAAAAATAATTCAATTTATTTATTTGCTCAAAGTAGAGTAAAAATATATAAGTGTTATTTTGCTACAAAATTTACACGCAAATATATGTTTCTAATAAGTAAAACGATAAATATATTTTATTAAAAAGCTTTGCTAAAATTAAACATAGAGCGACAAAAAGCCTGAACCTGATTTAATACATTTTACAGTTTACGAAAGTGATTCACATAATCGAGCAAATAAAATAATAGATAACTCAAAACATAAAACAGTCCCGTAATGCAAATAACAGCAAAGGCCAATTTTAACGCTTTTGTGATCATAATACCCGAATAATTAAAGATAACAATCCCAACAGATATAGATTTGTAACCGTAACACCTCCCTTTGAAACGTACCTGTTATTTAATACCAGTACAAAGAGGTACACATATTTAATACCTACTCAGCAATCCCGAAATCCTTTGCACAGAACACAAAGGAAAAGGGTATTTTCGTTAACGGTCCAAACGTTAATTCGTGTTTAATTCGACACCTTGTTAATTATTTTCAACACCCCAGTCCGTTTGGTGACCTCGATGGACAGTCGAAGGTGGGAGCACCCTTGGGGGGTCATTTTAAGAATATTTGTTCAACACCCCCTCATGTTTACACGGGTTGTTTGTGGTACCCAGAAAACAATAGTCTCGAAATTCATTGCTCATTTTATTATTGTTGATACACCGTTTTACGAGCGATTCGATTATTGGAACGGGTAATTAAATGATAATACTTGGTATTAATTGGATTTTACCTGAGTACGAGATTACTTCTGAGTGCTGTGATATTTATTACAAGGAATTAAAATGGAAATTGTAAATTAATATTTTGGAATTTTGTAAGCTCTTTGTACGTCTCTAATAAGATTTACTTTGGGGAGAAGTTGTAGGTAGATACTTGTGTATAATATTGTGTTATTTAGCAGGACTGTTTTTAAATCAATTTATTATTATTTTAGTGTTTATTTTTAAGTAGATGAAAGTAAATAAGTAGGCCTTTTTAAAAGTGTGGGACGACATACAAGACTAAGGATGCACATGGTGTGTTGTCGATTACGGAACTATGGCGCCTTATTTTTGAACATACTGTATATCGATTATCTTCCTATACTAACGGTTATGCAAAAATACATTGATTACTTTTTTGTTATATATTGCGGCCATATCGTTTTAAAGCTCTTAATTGCTCTATAATATGGGAAGGCAAACAAGCTGGCGGATCTTCTGATGGTAAGAGGTAGCCGCCTCAAGACACTAAGAAACACCAAGATTTTTTATGTGTGTTAGGCCACCGGCTCTTTCGCTCTTTCTTACGAGCTGTATAAAAGGAAAGCAGATGGTATATTCTTTTGGATGGCTCGGACCAACACGAGAAAAATTCTTACTTGATTACCGCTATTTCATTGCAAGCATACCAAATTAGAACTGATATTAAAATTTTCAACTGAATACTTTGTTTCAGAAATGGCGAGAATGGAAAAGTCCCCGTTACTCGCGAATGGGTACAACGCACCCCCAACACATTTGGGACCCATGGGCTTCATGCATCAGCACGCTCTTATGTCACCGGGCATGCCACACCATGGTATGCCAAGACCTGATGGCTCAATAATTAAAGGACAACCGATGCACAACATGGAAGCACTTGCGAGGTACAATACAATATAACTCTTTATTGTGCACCAATTACACATGAAAATATACAATTTAACAATTTATTTCAATTTTTATATTTTTTTTTTACAATATATTTTATTAGTCATATTTGTATATTTACAATACAATATATTTATGAATTTTACAATATATTTATATACAATATATTTTATTAGTTTACGCATATTGCATTCAAAACTACGATTTATTCTTTCTCAGGTAGTTGACGGTTAGTTATTGTTACAATTTAATTAAAAAGGTACAGTGATTTGGAAATGAAAGCGTACCAGATATAATTAGGTACTTTCGTTAAAGTCTTACTATGGGCTACGCATTTTTTGATAAAAATGGAAGAATAATATGCAGTCCCTTGCTTGGTGAACGCGTGATAGTGGTATAAAAGACGTGTTTAAAAACGGCACTTAATTTCAGGGCGCTAAAGTCTTTTTTCGCAAGTTATTCAAGTGACATTTCTAGCTATCGACCCCGGTTTTGATTTATTTACGTGCTTTGAAAATCGACCTTGTTTAATGCGCGCTAAGCGCTATTTTGTATAGGCATCTTTATAAATTTAGCTTCGATTCTAATGAGGTTTAGACTTTTAATAGACAAACACTGCAAATAAACCTAGGACATTAATAGTACGTTACCAACATGGAGACAAGAACGCTAGAAGTTTAATCTTTATATTTTTTACCAAGACGAGGTTTTAGGCAGCGCATGCTTCATAAAAAACGATTATTTTGTTAGATCACAAATATTTAGAAAACCAGAAAGGGATATTACGTATTATTATGACGACACCACAATCAGGTAGCTATAATACTCTGGTCAGAAAGCTAAATCATCACGCTGTAATAAAATCTCATTACAGCGGATATTGGGTGCATAAAGCAGCAGTTTAACAAACAGAACACTGGAAATTTGTTTCTTTAATACAGATATAGTTAAATATAGTTTACTTCGTGTAGGTAACTGTAATTTGTCATAAATGCTGATAGCAAGGGAGAAAATCTAATAATAAACGCTAAAGACACTCTATTTTTAGGTTATGATCGTAAAATTTGTGATTTATGTGAACGTAAAAATGTATTCGTGTAAATAAATATTGAACTGTCAATAACTAAAAATGTTTTTTAAATTAATAAAATTATGATGCCATTTCCGTACGATTTTTGTCATGTTTTTATTGGCTGGAAAACTTTTTGGTGAAATTAATGAACAGTGAGAATGTGACTATTTTGAAATTTCGATAATATTTAATACATAGTAGACTAGATAGTAGGCTAGACTTCGTTTGACGTTTCAAAAAATTATACTATTTAGGTATTATATAGGTTTATAATTTTTATTCCGATTAAATGCTCTCTTGAGATACAACCGAATTTAACGCGGTCGGAGCCGCGGACGGACGCTAGTATATTATAATTTGGTAATATGTAAGATTTTTTTTTATTTTTTTGTGTGCTTATTTATACAATCTCTTTTATAAATTTACCAGAAAAACTAAAACGGAATAGTTGGCTTGCCCTGTCACTAAAAATAAAATTTATTTCCGATTTGTTTCGTTTTTCAAAAACACTCGGCCTAAAGGAAATTTTGGCAAAAACATGTCGCGTAGTGTATGTCACAGAAGTGTGAATGTGCCGCTAGAGGTTGAGTTTAGTTCTAGAATCTAAGCATAGCTATAAGAAATGTGTAGAAATAGTTCCAGAAAAGTCAACGTGGCCTAGGTCACGTACGTAGTAACATAAAAAGGTAGACAAAAAATGATATTCATTTGTTTGATTTTAAAACGTTTCTTTCCTAGTCTGTGAAACATAGCCTACACAATTGAAGGCTGTATCAGTAGGTTATTGAATCACGTAAGTGGCGGTAAGACAGTCGACCAATTCAATCTCCGTGGATTTAACACCTAACGATGCTTTGTTCAAAAGTGCAACATAAGCTGAGTGTATGTGGGAAGTGTTGTGTTTGTGTGACTGTGTGAAAGTGTAAGTAATATTAAATACGCTTGTCTCGCTTAGGTTTTCTTATATTTTTTTTTAAATACCATTTTCGATGTTTAGGTTTAAGTGGTGGTAGAGTACAGCGATGACTCATTCTAGATTTGGTACCACCGATTTGCCTTTCCCTGTTGGTAAAATGTTAGTGCTCGTCACTGCCGTATTTTAGTTTGGAGTGGCAAGCCATTAACACCTTTGGTGTCTATATTGGTATTTACTGACTTGTAAAACGTAGTTAATTAAATGTAGATAATTGTAAATTTGTTTAGTAGTTCATGCTTGTGAATATCTTAGTACATGGTAAAACAGACTGTGTTTTAACGTACTATATTTGATGTTAAATATATTTTTTATAATTAATAATTAAAAGTAAATATATAGGCGGCGGTTATCTCTTACCCTCAGGGTATCCGCGAGCTTGTTTGCCATCCTATGTCATAAAAAGGTAGCATATTAATATTGACACAATACAACAAGTGGAATATTACAATCAAACTTTAGAAATACTGAAACTATTAAAAAGTCAAAGGGACAGCTATTTGAAACGCACCCGCTGTTTCATGTATAATGTAGGTTATATCAGTAGGTTGTTGAATCACATGAGTGGCAGTAAGACAGTAGGGTAAGTCAAGTGTGGAGTGTTGTGGGTCTTCGGGACGGAAGTGAGGGCACTCAGTGTTTGTACTTTTCTTATTGGATTAACTCAGTCATTTAACCTGTATCACTTGTGACCCGCTTACAGGCTTCCTTTTCATTGACTTGTGTTCAAATGGACTTAAGCTTATTATGCTGATGAGTTTCACACGTGCCCGAAGTTTGCGTTTCATATTTGGGAAATCTTGTAAAACAATATATCCTAGATATTTATGCTCATAATTATAATTTTTTTTTATATGGTAGGTAATAAAGTCACTCTTAAAAAACGTCAATATAAAGTTTATTATTGCATTCGAAATACTTGCATATAAATGCCTGAAACGCCACCCTGGGTTAACCATATTTTTTTTTAAATTAAGGTATTTTACGAATTTAGGAGAATCATATAACTATCTTAAAGTGGCATTTAATGGCCGATATCTCGAACATCCTCTACCATTGGCCTCTATATATAATTAGGTGAAATTGATCTGGGCCCAGCTTGTTGGCCCAGCGGTTTACGTAGTCGTGTGGCTGCATAAGGTCCCTGGTCTGATTCCCGGCTGACAGACATTTGTGTGATGAACATAAATATTTGTATTTCTGGGTCTGGGTGTTTATTAAATTTATACCTGTATCTACTTAAATATTTCTAGGTATTTGTCGTTGGCTAAAACCCATAACACAAGCAAATAAGTTGCTTACTTTGGGGTTAGATCAATTGGTGTGAATAGTCCAAG
>DWBC01000026.1:0-11995 GCA_018237325.1 Calydna sturnula
ATCATACTGTTTTGTAAAATAAGGACATTCATATTTTGTGTGAGAAACAACTAAGTTAACGAATAATACAACTGAGTTACCCTAATAAATAATATATAATAATAATAAGAATATAAGAGGATTTGCAAAATTTTCGCGGGAAAGTTAGTACGCTGGGGGTTCCACTAGAGGCGCTGGTTGTTATTATGACGTAAATAAAGATATCTCAAAATTTCTGTCTAAGGCGTTGGTTCTATGGAAACGAATTACAAAGGACAAATTAGGTGATGAAAACGCCGTTGAGCGGTCATCGGTTGCATTAGTGAGTGCGTCACTAATGCAACCGACCTTAGAGTAGAACTCTTAAACGCTAAGGCCACACCAGTACCTGAACTCATGTCAGTAGATTCCACTTTAAGAACCAAACGACCGCATTTTAATAGCAGCTCTGTCCAACCTGTAAATAAACGTGTGCGACCTAATGATTTCCAGACTTTTTTTCAACAATGCAAACGCAATAACCATTTAACTCGTGATTGCAAATTTAAAACAAACAATAATTTATAGTTATCCAATAAAAGTCTACCAAGTAGTAAGCCGTCTGTGGTTTTTGTGATAAGATAGGGCACACATTTGAGACCTGTTTTAAGAAAAAGTTATTCCATCTAACGTTAATTTTGTTGGGAACAATAAATTAAATCTTATGAATGTCACGATTGATAATTTTATGTATCAGGCAGTTTTTGACAGTGGTGCCGAATATTCAGTGAGAGACTTGCGGCCAAACAGCCTGGTAAAAGAGTTCATTGCGTTCATTATTTACGGGGGTTAGGTCAAATCCCCGTAATTTCGCTATTCACGTTACTCACAACATGTGTGATCGATGAGGTCAGTATTGAAATCCAATTTTTCGTTGTGCCCGATGGTGATAAGACCTCAAAGATGTTAATAGGTATAGATTTAATTAATAATTATTCTTTGAACGTTTCAGTCACATCAGCTGGTACCAAACTTATTCGTCAGAGCACAATAATGCATATAAAAACTAAAAACTCTATTTTTGACACTCTTGATACTGATCTAACTGAAGATTCTGAAATTGATTTACTGCGGGTTTCACTTACTGAATTTTCACATATTTTTATGAGTGGGTTCCCTAAAACGCTAGTTAATACAGGACAGTTAAAGATACGTTTAAAAGATCCCAACAAGTACGTCGAAAGAAGACCATATCGTTTAAGCCCCGTAGAACGTGAAAATGTACAAAATATCGTAAGGAATTTGCTAGAACATAACATAATAAGAGAAAGTACCTCCCCGTATTCAAGCCCCATTATTTTGGTTAAAAAGAAAAATGGTGATGATAGGCTTTGCGTTGACTATCGTGAGTTAAATTCAAACACTCTTAGAGATCATTATCCTCTCCCTTTAATATCGGATCAAATTGACCAATTAGCAAGTGGATATTACTATACAACTTGCGACATGGCTGCTGGGTTTCACCAGATACCCATTTCTGAACAATCCATAGAAAAAACCGCCTTTGTAACCCCAGACGGTTTATATGAATATCTCACGATGCCTTTCGGTCTAAGCAACGCATGTTCAGTATATCAACGATGTATCAACCGAGCGCTCCAACACCTCCTAGGTGGAGCAGGCGTCGCTCAAGTGTATGTTGATGACGTCCTGAGTAAGTGCTCCAATTTTCATGAAGGGATTTCTCATATAGAAAGAATCCTGATGGCATTGGAAAAAGCAGGCTTTTCAATAAATGTAGAAAAGTCTTCATTTTTCAAGCGATCAATAGAATATCTTGGAAATATTATAGCAGACGGACAGGTCAAACCCAGTCCTCGTAAAGTTGAAGCCTTGTTAAAAGCTCCTATACCCAAAACTGTAAAGCAAGTCAGACAGTTTAATGGTCTGGCTGGCTACTTTCGTCGTTTCATTCCCAACTTTTCACGTATCATGTTACCATTATATGAGTTAACCAAGCAAAGTGCTCGTTGGGAATGGAATGAACGACATGAGGAAGCTCGCAATACCATAATTCAACATTTAACATCCGATCCTGTACTCTCAATATTCCAGGAGGATCTACCCACGGAGCTACACACCGACGCCAGCAACCTCGGCTATGGAGCCGTATTAATACAAGTAGTCAACGAGCGCCGGCACGCAGTAGCTTACATGAGTATGCGTACAACAGATGCAGAAAGCCGGTATCATTCATACGAGCTTGAAACACTCGCAGTGGTAAGAGCAATCAAACATTTTAGACAATATTTATACGGACGAGCCTTTAAGGTCGTGACCGATTGTAATGCCCTAAAAGCATCCAAGCATAAAAAAGAATTGCTACCCCGAGTATATCGCTGGTGGGCGAAAACCTACAAAACTATAATTTTGAAATAGAGTACAGGAAAGGACAAACCCTCCAACACGCTGATTTTTTTAGTCGCAATCCATGTGTAATAAACGTTAACATCATGACTAATGATCTCGATTGGTTAAAAGTAGAGCAACGTCGTGATCCCTTACTACGCTCCAAGATTGATAGCATCACACAAAACCAAGGTGTCCCTGGTTACATACTTAAAGACAACGTACTGATGAAAGTGTGGGAAGATGCAATGTTTGGTCAACAAGAAGCTGTAATAGTACCTAAGGCTTTTCAATGGAGCCTAATAAACAGTTACCACAATGCATTAAAGCACCCAGGGTGGGAAAAAACACTTCAAAAAATTAAAGAAACTTACTGGTTTGATAACATGAACACGGTGATAAGAACATTTATTGATAATTGTATTGTGTGTAGAACTTCGAAAGGTACGTCAGGTGCTATACAGGCACAACTACACCCCATACCCAAGCCAACTGCCGCATTTCAAACCATACATATGGATATTACGGGTAAGCTCGGAACTTCTAATATTCATGATTACTTAATAGTTACCATTGACTCCTTTAGCAAGTATGTACTCGTATATCATTCCACAAACAAAAATCCTCACAGCACATTAGCTGCCTTAAAACGTACAATCCATTTATTTGGAACCCCATCTCAAATCATTGTAGACGGCGGGCGCGAATTTCTGGGTGATTTCAAAAATTATTGTGATCGCTTTAATATCCAAATCCATACTATAGCGCCAGGAGTAAGCCGAGCGAACGGCCAAGTTGAAAGAGTCATTGGTGTCCTCAAAAATGCCCTCATTATGATTAAAAACTATGAATCTGAATTATGGCCTTCATGTATAGATAGCTTACAGTTGGCCTTAAATTGCACACCACACCGTACTACAGGTACTGCACCACTAACTCTGCTTACCCGCCGAAAACACTGTGTCCCACCTGAACTTATTGGCCTAGTTAATCTAGAGGAGCAAAGTATCGATATAGATAGATTATACCAGCATGTAACGCAAAAAATGTCACAGGCCGCTCAAAGAGAAAAAGAACGTTTTGATAGAAATAAAGCCAAGCTCCACAAATTCCAAAAAGGTGACTATGTACTAATTAAAAACAACCCCCGCAATCAGACATGTTTAGATCTAAAATTCAGTGAACCCTATGAAGTATATAGAGTAATTGACAACGACCGCTACCTCGTCAAGAAGGTGGTGGGTCAAGGTCGTCCACGCAAGGTAGCCCACGACCAACTGCGACGAGCACCACAACCAGGAGAACTGGCAACCGTGTCGGCGGGTTCAGGAGGAAATAACTTAGACGCACCCGATAATCAGCAGCCTGCCTGCCAAATTGCCTTACAGCCTACGTGTCAGCCTGCTCTCCAACCTGCCCCTGCCAGCCTGTCGGTTAGCCCTGCTGCCAGCCAACCTGTCAGCCTCCCTGCCAGCCTACCAGTCACAAGTCACAGCCCGCAATAATGACATTAAAACTGGTGAGTTTAAAAATTATAAGTTTATAAAACTTTCAAACCTGATAAAAAAAATAAAAAAAAATATAATTTACATGGCTATAATGGTCAAAGTTAACTATTCACAATAATAAAAATCCCCAACATCCTTATCTTCCCTTTATCCCCAAATCAACTATAGCCTTTCAGAGCCTCTGGGGACCACGGTCATAAAAATAAGGCCTAGACCCCAGCCACCACCTTCCCAATTTATTTAGAGCCTCTGGGGACCACGGTATCCTTTCAACTACAGCCTTTTAGGTCTGCGGTTGAATATTTACCTAGACCTCAGCATCGACCTATCTACCCATATAAAATAATGTTGTCGTAATGAGACGCACAACATTGACAATGAAACTTATAAACCATTACTGTAACAGATTTCAGTAATACTAAAATATAAATGGTAACTTAATCACAAGGATTTGTGCTGGCAGTATTGTACTGTACGTGTACCTATAAACAACGTATTATAAATACGCAATTTAAATAGCAAAAGTCATAAGACCTAAAAATGACGTATCACAGATACGCATTTTAAATTAAATGTGTTTTGTTACAGATGTGATTAAGTGCTGAGCACGCACTTATCATCAGAACGGCCGTGTCGGCGCAAGCCCAAATCACAGGCTACTTTATTAATACCTAACCTTAAAAACTAAGTCATACAAGATATTGTAAATAATATCGTTGTAACAAATGGATTATAAGTAGGTTTATTTATCAATTTAAAATTTAAATTAAGGTTATTTTGTAAAACGGAAATGTTAAAATAAATAGGTAGGTAGTTTAAAAATAAATGTAAACGAGACGTATTTTGACATAACTGTCAGACTAGCGATATGTCACTGGTTTCTGTATTGATGACACCAAGTGGCGCTAGATTGACAGTTATGGCGGGAACGAGCGGAGACCTCACACCAGCTTTGAACAGACCGGTAAAAAACCAAAAGGGCTGGGCTCAGTCAAATGGGAGCCACCGAACTGAAAACATCTAGAAGTAATACTGGTGTGAGTACTCTGCGACTAAACTGTAAGTTATTTCTTATTATAATAGTTTTAGTTTGATTAGAAATTTGTCTTTGTACTTTCTTTGTATCTGGAAAGATTTAAGTGTTTAAATGGTAATTTTACAAGAATAAAATTAGATTTACATGGCTGTCTCCATTTTGCAGGTAATCAATTAATTATAAAATATTGTAAGGTAGTCGTTGTGCTAAAGGTTGATTTGAAAATAGGGTTTCCATTTCGGAACCGTTAAATTATTTGAATTAAGAGTTAAGACCTTGTAAGTTACTATTAATATTCCTTTGTGAAATTAAAACACAGATTTGATAGCTTTCTTAGATTTTATTTAATCAAACTACTGATATGGAGGAGGCCGTACTAGGTGACGTCGGCACCGCCGGCGTCACTAATTTTAAAAACGTCTCAACAGATATTTCTCCGTTATCAGAAGTGGGATGCAATCCCACTCGAGAAGTCCCTGCTTTATCCGAAACCGTAAGTACCCAGCCTGCAACAGCGTCACGAATTTCCAGTAATCCAGTCGCTACAGACTCGCTGCCCGATCAATCATTATCAACGAATATCCCTACTTCTTTTCTGATGCAAATGATGCAAACTATGAAGGAAATGTCCAATCGTTTAGCAGCATCCACGAGAAGTGACAAGGTAAAGATAAATGATATATTTCTACCCTCTTATGATCCCGACGCAAATGTTAATGTGCGTGAGTGGTGTCAACACATTACGCAAGCGGTTGAAATATACAGTCTGAACGATTATGAAGTCCGCATGAAGGTAGGTAGCCTTTTAAAAGGGCGAGCCAAGTTATGGGTGGATAACTGGCTGGTAACCACCTCAACGTGGGGGGAACTTCGTGACAATCTTATTACAACGTTTGAGCCTGAATCCAGGTATTCTCACGACATCGTTAAGTTCCGCCAACATAATTATGACGTAACTAAAGATATCTCCGAATTTCTGTCTAAGGCGTGGGTTCTATGGAAACGAATTACAAAAGACAAATTAGGTGATGAAGACGCCGTCGAGGCGGTCATCGGTTGCATTAGTGACGCACGCCTTAGAGTAGAACTCTTAAATGCTAAGGCCACATCGGTGCCTGAACTCATATCAGTAGCCTCTACTTTAAGAACCAAACGGCCGCATTTTAATAGCAGCTCTGTCCAACCTCCGATTAAACGTGTGCGACCTAATGATTCCCAGACTTTTTGTCAAATATGTAAACGCAATAACCATTTAACTCGTGATTGCAAATTTAAAACAAACAATAATTTACAGTTAACTAATAAAGACAGTGCTGATAAAAGTCTACCAAGTAGTAAGCCCGTCTGTAGTTTTTGTGATAAGATAGGGCACACATTTGAGACTTGTTTTAAGCGGGAAAAAGTTATTACTTCTAACGTCAATTTAGTTGGGAAAAATAAATTAAATCTTATGAATGTCACGATTGATAATTTTATGTTTCAGGCAGTTTTTGACAGTGGTGCCGAATGTTCAGTCATTACTGAGGGGCTTGCAGCCAAACTGCCTGGTAAAAGGGTCCATTGCGTCAATTATTTACGGGGTTTGGGTCAAATCCCAGTGATTTCGCTATTCACGTTACTCGCAACATGTGTGATCGATGAGGTCAGTATTGAAATCCAATTTTTCGTGGTACCTGATGGTGATATGACCTCGAAGATGTTAATAGGTATGGATTTAATTAATAATTATACCTTGAACGTTTTGGTCACATCAACAGGTACCAAACTTATTCGTCAGAACACAATAATGCACATAAAAACTAAAAACTCTATGTTTGACACACTTGATACTGATCTAACCGAAGATTCTGAAATTGATTTGCTGCGGGTTTTACTTACAAAATTTTCACATCTTTTTATTCGTGGGTTCCCTAAAACGCGTGTTAATACAGGACAGTTAGAGATACGTTTAAAAGATCCCAACAAGTACGTCGAAAGAAGACCATATCGTTTAAGCCCCGTAGAACGTGAAAATGTACAAAATATCGTAAGGAATTTGCTAGAACATAACATAATAAGAGAAAGTACCTCCCCGTATTCAAGCCCCATTATTTTGGTTAAAAAGAAAAATGGTGATGATAGGCTTTGCGTTGACTATCGTGAGTTAAATTCAAACACTCTTAGAGATCATTATCCTCTCCCTTTAATATCGGATCAAATTGACCAATTAGCAAGTGGATATTACTATACAACTTGCGACATGGCTGCTGGGTTTCACCAGATACCCATTTCTGAACAATCCATAGAAAAAACCGCCTTTGTAACCCCAGACGGTTTATATGAATATCTCACGATGCCTTTCGGTCTAAGCAACGCATGTTCAGTATATCAACGATGTATCAACCGAGCGCTCCAACACCTCCTAGGTGGAGCAGGCGTCGCTCAAGTGTATGTTGATGACGTCCTGAGTAAGTGCTCCAATTTTCATGAAGGGATTTCTCATATAGAAAGAATCCTGATGGCATTGGAAAAAGCAGGCTTTTCAATAAATGTAGAAAAGTCTTCATTTTTCAAGCGATCAATAGAATATCTTGGAAATATTATAGCAGACGGACAGGTCAAACCCAGTCCTCGTAAAGTTGAAGCCTTGTTAAAAGCTCCTATACCCAAAACTGTAAAGCAAGTCAGACAGTTTAATGGTCTGGCTGGCTACTTTCGTCGTTTCATTCCCAACTTTTCACGTATCATGTTACCATTATATGAGTTAACCAAGCAAAGTGCTCGTTGGGAATGGAATGAACGACATGAGGAAGCTCGCAATACCATAATTCAACATTTAACATCCGATCCTGTACTCTCAATATTCCAGGAGGATCTACCCACGGAGCTACACACCGACGCCAGCAACCTCGGCTATGGAGCCGTATTAATACAAGTAGTCAACGAGCGCCGGCACGCAGTAGCTTACATGAGTATGCGTACAACAGATGCAGAAAGCCGGTATCATTCATACGAGCTTGAAACACTCGCAGTGGTAAGAGCAATCAAACATTTTAGACAATATTTATACGGACGAGCCTTTAAGGTCGTGACCGATTGTAATGCCCTAAAAGCATCCAAGCATAAAAAAGAATTGCTACCCCGAGTATATCGCTGGTGGGCGAAAACCTACAAAACTATAATTTTGAAATAGAGTACAGGAAAGGACAAACCCTCCAACACGCTGATTTTTTTAGTCGCAATCCATGTGTAATAAACGTTAACATCATGACTAATGATCTCGATTGGTTAAAAGTAGAGCAACGTCGTGATCCCTTACTACGCTCCAAGATTGATAGCATCACACAAAACCAAGGTGTCCCTGGTTACATACTTAAAGACAACGTACTGATGAAAGTGTGGGAAGATGCAATGTTTGGTCAACAAGAAGCTGTAATAGTACCTAAGGCTTTTCAATGGAGCCTAATAAACAGTTACCACAATGCATTAAAGCACCCAGGGTGGGAAAAAACACTTCAAAAAATTAAAGAAACTTACTGGTTTGATAACATGAACACGGTGATAAGAACATTTATTGATAATTGTATTGTGTGTAGAACTTCGAAAGGTACGTCAGGTGCTATACAGGCACAACTACACCCCATACCCAAGCCAACTGCCGCATTTCAAACCATACATATGGATATTACGGGTAAGCTCGGAACTTCTAATATTCATGATTACTTAATAGTTACCATTGACTCCTTTAGCAAGTATGTACTCGTATATCATTCCACAAACAAAAATCCTCACAGCACATTAGCTGCCTTAAAACGTACAATCCATTTATTTGGAACCCCATCTCAAATCATTGTAGACGGCGGGCGCGAATTTCTGGGTGATTTCAAAAATTATTGTGATCGCTTTAATATCCAAATCCATACTATAGCGCCAGGAGTAAGCCGAGCGAACGGCCAAGTTGAAAGAGTCATTGGTGTCCTCAAAAATGCCCTCATTATGATTAAAAACTATGAATCTGAATTATGGCCTTCATGTATAGATAGCTTACAGTTGGCCTTAAATTGCACACCACACCGTACTACAGGTACTGCACCACTAACTCTGCTTACCCGCCGAAAACACTGTGTCCCACCTGAACTTATTGGCCTAGTTAATCTAGAGGAGCAAAGTATCGATATAGATAGATTATACCAGCATGTAACGCAAAAAATGTCACAGGCCGCTCAAAGAGAAAAAGAACGTTTTGATAGAAATAAAGCCAAGCTCCACAAATTCCAAAAAGGTGACTATGTACTAATTAAAAACAACCCCCGCAATCAGACATGTTTAGATCTAAAATTCAGTGAACCCTATGAAGTATATAGAGTAATTGACAACGACCGCTACCTCGTCAAGAAGGTGGTGGGTCAAGGTCGTCCACGCAAGGTAGCCCACGACCAACTGCGACGAGCACCACAACCAGGAGAACTGGCAACCGTGTCGGCGGGTTCAGGAGGAAATAACTTAGACGCACCCGATAATCAGCAGCCTGCCTGCCAAATTGCCTTACAGCCTACGTGTCAGCCTGCTCTCCAACCTGCCCCTGCCAGCCTGTCGGTTAGCCCTGCTGCCAGCCAACCTGTCAGCCTCCCTGCCAGCCTACCAGTCACAAGTCACAGCCCGCAATAATGACATTAAAACTGGTGAGTTTAAAAATTATAAGTTTATAAAACTTTCAAACCTGATAAAAAAAATAAAAAAAAATATAATTTACATGGCTATAATGGTCAAAGTTAACTATTCACAATAATAAAAATCCCCAACATCCTTATCTTCCCTTTATCCCCAAATCAACTATAGCCTTTCAGAGCCTCTGGGGACCACGGTCATAAAAATAAGGCCTAGACCCCAGCCACCACCTTCCCAATTTATTTAGAGCCTCTGGGGACCACGGTATCCTTTCAACTACAGCCTTTTAGGTCTGCGGTTGAATATTTACCTAGACCTCAGCATCGACCTATCTACCCATATAAAATAATGTTGTCGTAATGAGACGCACAACATTGACAATGAAACTTATAAACCATTACTGTAACAGATTTCAGTAATACTAAAATATAAATGGTAACTTAATCACAAGGATTTGTGCTGGCAGTATTGTACTGTACGTGTACCTATAAACAACGTATTATAAATACGCAATTTAAATAGCAAAAGTCATAAGACCTAAAAATGACGTATCACAGATACGCATTTTAAATTAAATGTGTTTTGTTACAGATGTGATTAAGTGCTGAGCACGCACTTATCATCAGAACGGCCGTGTCGGCGCAAGCCCAAATCACAGGCTACTTTATTAATACCTAACCTTAAAAACTAAGTCATACAAGATATTGTAAATAATATCGTTGTAACAAATGGATTATAAGTAGGTTTATTTATCAATTTAAAATTTAAATTAAGGTTATTTTGTAAAACGGAAATGTTAAAATAAATAGGTAGGTAGTTTAAAAATAAATGTAAACGAGACGTATTTTGACATAACTGTCAGACTAGCGATATGTCACTGGTTTCTGTATTGATGACACCAAGTGGCGCTAGATTGACAGTTATGGCGGGAACGAGCGGAGACCTCACACCAGCTTTGAACAGACCGGTAAAAAACCAAAAGGGCTGGGCTCAGTCAAATGGGAGCCACCGAACTGAAAACATCTAGAAGTAATACTGGTGTGAGTACTCTGCGACTAAACTGTAAGTTATTTCTTATTATAATAGTTTTAGTTTGATTAGAAATTTGTCTTTGTACTTTCTTTGTATCTGGAAAGATTTAAGTGTTTAAATGGTAATTTTACAAGAATAAAATTAGATTTACATGGCTGTCTCCATTTTGCAGGTAATCAATTAATTATAAAATATTGTAAGGTAGTCGTTGTGCTAAAGGTTGATTTGAAAATAGGGTTTCCATTTCGGAACCGTTAAATTATTTGAATTAAGAGTTAAGACCTTGTAAGTTACTATTAATATTCCTTTGTGAAATTAAAACACAGATTTGATAGCTTTCTTAGATTTTATTTAATCAAACTACTGATATGGAGGAGGCCGTACTGGGTGACGTCGGCACCGCCGGCGTCACTAATTTTAAAAACGTCTCAACAGATATTTCTCCGTTATATATATATATATATATTTTATGACTAAAATGCTAAAATTACAAAACATGATGAAATGATGTTTGATTCTAGTTGTTATATCTCGATTTTAGAGGGTATGGCTTCACTTCTATATCTACAAATGCTTCACTGATCCACTCATCTTCAGCCCCGTAAGTAAAATTAAAGTATACACGACCTTTACGTATTGGAAATCTATTGTAAATCGATAAAGGTGGAACTGTCATATTCTCGAGAGTATAACAACCCTGAAAACAATATGTTTTTATTTAGAAAAAATGAAAGAAAAAATAATTAATGTAAAAACAAGCAAAGGCCTACCTAAAAACCTACTTGAGGCGGATCTCGTGGTGGTAACAAGAGATGACTTTTCTTTCTGGTCAGTTTCGCTTATTACAGCTATGCAGCATCCTCACGGTAAGCAGATTATTGAACAAAGCATAGTAGAAACAAGTGAACAAAGGACTGTCTTATGTCGCAGGCGCAGTTAGACCTTGAGAGCGCCTGATGCGGATTTTATAAAGGAATATTGAATATTATGTCACCCACCGGCAGTAGGTTCTTATCGTCTTCGTAATATCAAATAGCTAATATAAAATAATTTTCATCGTTGGCATTTGGTGAATTTCCAGTTCTAACGTAGAAGAAAAATACATATTACTCTATTTGACTGATTTTACTTCTGCATCCTCAGAACTTTTTAATTATACATCTTATTTACTAATTCTGTAAGTAAGTCTATGTAAATAACAAATTAAAACTGAGCTCCAATGTTGTCAGCCCCACAAAACACAAACTTCTAGCGGAGAAGAAGTCCAACTACATAGAAAAAAAGCCGATTAAAATGATGACAATTAGCACCACCAGTGGAACCCCTTTGGTACTTACTATCCCGCGAAAATTTTGTGAATCCTACTCCCATAGTCCAGATTGTACCAAATGTACCAAATGTACCA
>DWBC01000027.1:0-11976 GCA_018237325.1 Calydna sturnula
GCGTCAACATTGCGATGCCGCCCTGTCCTGGTCGCTATGTGTTGAGACCCTAATACAGCTGTGACCTTTGTACAGGGCGATGAACTGTTGTAGTACTACACTTACAATTAATGATTGTTTGTTAATGTTGCCACACTAATTTAAAAATATATATTTTTTTATTTAATTAAATTAATTAATTTTGAGAGGGGTAAATTTTTATGCAATATCCAAAAAAGAATTACTGATATGTGATCGTAACAAGCGTTTGTATAAGGCCCTTAGCGATCGGACAGGGTTTTTGACAACACACTGTAGATTACACACACTCATAGTATTGATATGCAGTACACATAAAGGAGCATATGGGGTACTTACATGTTTTCCTTGAAAAAAACTGTTATGTAAGTTACACCTTCATGAAAAAATTGCTGTACCGATTTTTATGAAATTTGGTACATAGAGGGTAACTTGGATTAACACATATGGTAGTTGATATCCCGGGAAAATATCCCACAGAAGAGTTAAGTAACTGGAACACACGGGCGAAGCCAAGAGTGAAGAACGCTAGTTAGAATATAAATAAAAATGTCCTGCAACCGAAAAGTGTCGTTGCAAGTAAAAAATTTCTTTCAGAATTTCCAAAAATCTGATTCTAAAAGAGATGGACTCTAATTTTACAGGAAAACTTAACTCTTTTGACATTTTTAATATTTATAAGGAACGTGGTTTATCATGTTGGTAACGTGAGGTACGACGGTTTTCCTAATGGTGACGCTAGGCTGCGACTGATACGATGGTCAACAATGCCTTACGCCCACGAAGGCCTCGCAAGAAAAATTCACATTTGACATATCTATAATGTCTATAATTAACAATAATACGTATGTCTTCACGCCGAATCATTTCCAGGTACGCAGTTAGAACCGAGTACCAAACGATCTTTACATATCTCTTCATGATACTTTTTATATTTTGGATAAATGTAGCCCAGCGCAAACATAACCTTAATCAAACCTGAACCCGAAACTTAAAATATGAACAACGTTAAAATATTAACTCTATGACTGAATTTAATCAAATACTACTACTTATTAATATACAAATCTAAATGATTAAAGTAAAGGCTGTTGATATAAAGAAGAGTTGAGACGATACAGTCATGCAAAGACCGTGGCGTTAGGTATTTGTTACTCTCTGCCTACCACGAAACGCTACTACAACACAACACAATACAACTACCACAACACAATAGACGTAACAACCTAGCCTCAGGTTGGCAGACGATGAACATCTTTGATGTCTATAGGCGGCGGGAAACAGCGTGCTTGATTGTCTTCCTTTACTATGTAAAAAAGAAGTTAGAGTGTCACAAAATGATTTCGAAAACCAATAAAATAATTTAGTGTAAAAAGAGTTTAGACTAGCACTCCGATTCACGAGACCAAATCGCAATCAAATCGAAGCTACACCAACGCTACGCGACGGTTTTTGTATTCTCGTAACATTGTTCAAGGTTATGATGCAATTCTATTGCTAGGCGTAGTTTCAGTTCGACCAAAGTCGGACGTTAACCAAATCGCAACTGCACGATGGCGTTTTCAAATTACGTGAATCGGAGTGCGGACAAGTATGCAAAGACCGTGTCGTTTGTCAAAACGAAAGGGATTTGTCGTGAAGACGTAATAGTAGTCACAATAGATTTTGACATCGAATGAGTGTCTTTCGTGGGTAGGGTGTTCCGGTTCGGAGGGTACGGTAGCCGAAAAACTGACACAATAGGCGTATGACGAACATCCATGGTGTCTATAGGTAGCGGTTATCTCGTACTATCAGGGAACCCGTACACTTGATTGCCTTCCTTTACTATGTTAAGAAAAGTTAATATGAAACAAACAGTTTTATAAAACCAATTATAAAATAATTTGGTTTAAAGAAGAGTTGATACGAGACAAGTATGCAAAGACCGTGTCGTTAGGCATTCGATTCTCTCTGTCTATCCCGAAAGGAAGTTGTAGACGTGAGAGTGAAGATAATAGATGTCAACATCGAGACAATATCAAAAGGAGATCACAGCTGTAGTCTGAAACATTCGATACAAAGTTAAATATATTTATGATAACCTGTTTTCTTAAACGTACGCACCTACTGAAAGTTTTTAAGCACAAATGTTTACGGTGCATGTTTGTGTGACAGCATTGAACTCTCTCAAACAACTTAAGCAAAACATTCGTTATAAAACGAATTCATTAATACCTAGAAGTAGAACCGCTATAAAAAATTGAACTATTCAATATCATGGCAACACCGTAATATTTTGTCACGAATGTGTTACTTTGTTACTTTGAACATTCTTCCAAAACTCCTATGTTGGAAGTTGTACGTATGTTGAAATACCAGCCCAAAATATTTGATACAAAAATGTATCTACATACAAACAGTTTTAATTTGTATGGCAACACTAACATAGTAGGTATGTTACGTATATGTATAGCGAATTAGTACCTTAAACATTATAATGGCCTCAAGTGGTGATAACAACTCAATTTATCTGATACAAGAATATTGTATTTGTTTGAAAAAAAATTATTTGTATGGCAACACTGAAATATTTTGTTCCAAACATACTCAGTAAATTACTATCTAGAAACGCTTCATACATTGTACTGACATCAGGTGTATAGAATCCCTGTAGTATTACATACAAAAATGTATTTGTATGAAAACATTTTATTTTTTTATGGCAACACTACAGTATTTTGTAACCAATATATGCAGTAAGTAAATACCTGCAAACGGTTGAAACAATGAAGTCACTTCAAATGGATACAACAGCCCGATACATTATGCCAAATAATAAACTTGTATGAAATCTTTTTCATTTATATGGCAACACTGAAATCTAATACATTATACATAGCAAACAAAAATTTTAATATTTCGTAAACTTTGTTGCCACTTTTTATGCATAGTTTTCACTCAACTATTCAAAAGGTAAGTAAAACTTGAAAAATTCTAACTCTCAGTGCTGCCAGGCAATTCACACGAAAACATAAAAATCTTTTTGAAGAGAAAAAAATATACAAATTTGGAAAAAAAATTCTAAAAATGATTGATTTTTTGATTTTTTTGATTTTACCAAAAAAGTTAAGAAAATGTTGGAACCAAGAAAATATTATAAACTTGGCAACATTTTAGTTAAAAACACACATTTTCTTCATACAAACCAATTCGCTGAAATGTGGCCAACCCGTAAACATACTAAATTAAAAATTATAAGTTTTTGAATGTTTTAGAAAATAAAAGATACAGTGACCGCCATGTTGCTTTGAAAAATTTCAAACTTAATGTGACAAACAAAAGATAGATGTTCAAGTCAATTAAGAAAGAAAAAATGAAAAAATTAATTAAATCACGTCAATTTTACCTTTCAAAAACAGCAAAAATTAAAAATTTAAAACTTCAATATCTCGGCAGCTATCTTGTTTTTCCACATTGTTCTTTAAGTTTTAACAAAAGGTTAATTGTTATCTAGAATTTATGCCGAGATCAAGCTGGTACGCGAAATAAAAAAAGTAAAAAAGTGGAGTTTTTTGTATGGCAACCCTAAATTATTATTTTAATAAAATTTCTCTGCTCTTGATAGCTACGAGTGTCTTAAATAATATAGTGACTGTGCGTAGATGTTGGAATAGTCAATCGAAAATTTTGAAATCGTGAAAATGTTTTTTTTTTGTGTATGGCAACACTATTATCCAAAAGTTTCTCAACTCCAACTATTATCCAAAACTTGAAAATGTCTCATACATTATCAAAACCTCAAAACGATAGATTTGGCTCAATCAGTCCAAAAGTCAAAAAAGGAAACAAAATTCTGCTTCCCAGTGTTGCCATTTTATTTTCATAAAAATAGTCAAATGTCATTACGACGGTACATCGTAACATGTTGGTGCATTTTTTTATTTGAAATGTTTCTCCTACTTTTCATGCTTTTGAATAAAAAGTTCAAAAAAGCGTATTAACAAAAAAAGTAAAAATTTACATGGCAACACCTGAAACAAAGTTCCATATCTGCCTCATACAAAGGCGTCCGATCAAATGTTGCCAAACCTCAAAAAATTGACCTCAAAAAGTTCAATTTTTTGTTCATTTTACAAACTGGCTTCCGGAGAGTCCGCCATCTTGGAAAAAAATAATAAATAGGACAAATCTAGATAATTCAAAGAAAATAAACATTAGAAAAAGAAAAAACCTTTAACAATTTTATCCAGTTAAGTCACCTCTGAAATTGAAAAAAACTAAATCCAGTCATCTCGGCGGCCATCCTGTTTTTCTAATTTTTTTTTAATTTTTTCGTAATAATTAGCCAAAACTTGACCATCAACATTACAATTTTGGGGCATTTGCGCATAAGAAAAAAAAAGTTCATAGCCGCAAAGTTGCTGCCATCTTGTTTTTTCTGATTGGTCGTATTTTTCCTATAGCCACCACTGTAAGTGCATAAACTGCCTAGAACATTGTATTTACCTCAAGCAAAAATTTAGCTTCCAGTGTAGCCAGTTAATTTAGATAAAAATTGTTAAATGTCATTACAACGGCCCATTCAAATTTTCTGGCTCAATATTTTGATTAAAAATGTTTCTCCTTCTACTTTTCATATTTTTGAATAAAATGTTCAAAAAAAATGTGGGACAAAAAATAAAAAAATCAACCTGGCAATACTTTGGTTCAAATTCGACAATTGCTTAGTACAAAACTATCCGTTTAAAAGTTGGCAACTTTAAAATATTTGACCTCAAAAAATGACATTTCAAAATGGTCACCCTGAGATCCGCCATCTTGTCTAAAAATTTCATTACACAGTCGGGTACAATTGAAGATAAGTCTAGGTAAAAAATATCAAAAACCACTTTTTTACAGCCCCTCAAATAGACCTCGAAAATTGAAAAATTTCAAAGTTTCAAAAGAAATCTCGGCGGTCATCTTGTTTTTTCATTTCATTCGAATTTCAAAACACGTTTTACGTCAAAGAAAATAGCAAACGTTAAAAATCTCGCTAAGCCCCATAATGAAATGAAAATTTGACCAATTCACCACGGCCGCCATCTTGAATTTTTGACAGCTCATATTTTTCCTATAGTCGCCAGAGTAAATTGAGAACATGTTTATACATGACTTATATCCCCCACCACTTCTTAGGGCTGGTCTAGAGGATATGTCGAAAACTGAAAAAAAATTCCTGCTACCAGTGTTGCCCGTTCACAACACTTGAAATGGTCAAATGTCATTACAACAGTAGCAATTCATCATCCAATTCAAACTCTTAATAAAAAATGCTTCTCCTTCTACTTTCGACATTTTTGAATAAAAAGTCCAAAAAAATGTACGAAAAAAGAAAAAAACAAAAAAGCCACACAAAACTTCGAGTCATCATGCCTCATGACCGCCCGAAACATACCGAAACCCTGAAATATCGCGAAACTTGAAATATTTCTCCTCAAAAAATGCAATTTTTCAAACACTTCAAAAAATGGCCTCCAGCTGGTCCGTCATATTGTCAAAAAAATATTTTACCAAAAAAGGATATACTGAGAATACGCTTAGTAACATACCGAAAAATGAAGAAAAAATCTTGAAGCAACACAACGCTACCGCCTCGTAAACATACCTCTAAAATTTCAATTTTTAAAAATGGAATATCTCAGCGGCCATCTTAATAAAAGAAATTTCTACCCCCTGATACTTAAAATATGCCTAACATTATTGAAAATCAATACCCATATTGGGTAAAATGTAGCAAAAACAAAAGTTGACAATCGTAACTCGACCGCCATCTTGAATTTCTAAAATGTCAGAATTTTTCCAATTTCACCACAGTGGGTCAAGAAAACTCCCTATAGAAGAGGATGACGTCACACGGCTCCTTCCGGGAGATCAATTCGTGTCAAAAAAGGAAAAACTTAGGAATTTGTAATAACTAGGTTTTGTCGGCTGCGCGCTGCGTGGGTGTCGTCCTTTTCTACTTTTTCACAGCCTTTAATCTTTTGACACTTTTAATATTTATAAAGAAAATGTTGATTATGACGATAACGCAAGTCACGATGGCTTACAGGCATTCGTTAATCGGTCTACCCCGAAAGAGATTTGTCGTGAAGATATGGGAATGGTGATATTAGATATTAAATATTAGATGGTGATATTCGCTAAATGTAGCCCAGTGCAAAACTAACCTGAACCAAACTCGAAACCGTAACTTAAAAAATTAACAACAATAAAATATTAACTCTATGACTGAAATTAATCAAATACTTCTACTTATCATATACAAATCCAAATGATTAAAGTAAAGACAGTTCATATAGAGAAGAGTTGAGACGAGAAAAGTATGCAAATACCGTATCGTTAGGCATTCGTTACCCTCTGCCTACCCCGAAAGGGATTTGTCGTAAGGATATGGGGGGGTGATAAAAGATGTTGACATCGAGTTAGTATCTACCGTATTCTGGTTTGGAGGGTGCAGTAACCAATAAACCAACACGATAGGCGTAACAACCTAGCCTCAGGTTGGCAGTGCATGATGAACATCTTTGGTGTCTAAAGGTGGCGGTTGTCTCGTACTATCAGGGGAGCAGCCTGCTTGATTGTCTTCCTTTACTACGTAAAAAAGAAGTTGCAAAAACTATATCGTTGGGCATTCGTTACATGTCGATGTTGACATCGAGTGAGAATCAGTCGTGTTCCGATTCGGAGGGTACGGCCGCTGAAAAATTAACACAATAGGCGTAACAACCTAGCCTCAGGTTGGCAGCGCATAACGAACATCCTTGGTGTCTATAGGCGGCGGTGATTTCGTACTATCAGGGGTGCCGCCTGCTTGATTACCTTCCTTTATTGTGTTTAAACAAGAAAGTATGAAACAAATAGCTTTATAAAACCAATAAAAAAAAGTAATTTTGTAAAACTCTTCTTGAGTTGAGACGAGGAAAGTATAACCGTACGAAGAGTGAAGACCGTGTCGTTAGGCATGTGATTCTCTCTGCCTACCACAAGGGATTTGTCGTGAAGATGTGGGAGTGGTGATTATAGATGATGACATCGAGCGAATATCAGCCGTGTTCCGTTTTGGAGGGTAGAGTAGCCGATAAAATAACGCAATAGACGTAACAGCTTAGCCTTAGGTTGGCAGCACAATATTAACATTCTTGGTGTCCATAGGTGGCGGATATCTCTTATCATCAGAGGATCCGTTAACTGGTTTGCCTTTCTGTGCTATAAAATAAAATGTTCGGTACAAAGAAGGCGACAGAAAGGATAAGACAGGGTAACAAATATTTACATCAGCTCGAAGTCATAACTATCGCGCTCGATGTGCATACAAATTTTAAAATTCGACTTAGTTTCATATTAATTTTTTTGATGAATTTTTGTGATTTTTGTGGTAGTAGATGTTGACATCGAGTGAGTATCTGCCGTGTTCCGGTTTGGGAGTTCGTAGCCGATTATCTAACGCAATAGACGTAACAACCTAGTTTCAGGTTGCCAACGCACCATTTACGTTCTTGATGTCTATAGGCAGCGTTTATCTCGGACTTTCAGGAGAGCAGTACTTCCTTTACTATGTAAAAAAGAAGATCGTGTGACACAAAGCGGTTTCGAAAACCAATAAAATAAAATAATTTTGTGTAAAAAAGAGTGGAGACCATCACTCCGATTCACGTAACAAAATTGCAATCGAATCGAAGCTACACCAACGCTACGCGAAAGTTTTCGTATTCACGTAATATTTTTCAAGGTTATGATGCAATTATATTGGTTAAGTAAAGCTAGGCGTAGTTTCAGTCGATCCAAAGTCGGACGTTAACCAAATCGCAACTGCACGATTGCGTTTTCAAATTACGTGAATCGGAGTGCAATACAAAGACCGTGTCGTTTGTCCGACCGAAAGTGATTTGTCGTGAAGATATAATGGCGGTCACAATAGATGTTGACATCGAATGCGATCTTTCGTGTTCCGGTGCGGAGGGTACGGTAACCGAAAAACTAACACAATAGGCGTAATAACCTAGCCTCAGGTTGGCAGCGCATGATGAACATCCTTGGTGTCTATGGGCAGCAATTATCTCGTACTATCAGGGGACCCGTCCACTTGGTTGCCATCCTTTACTATGTTAAAAAAAGTTAATATGAAACAAACAGTCGATACTTACATACATACATTCGATACAAAATTAAATATATTTATGGTAACCTGTTTTCTTAAAGTTGTTTTCTTAAACGTTCGCAACTACTGAAAGTTTTTATGCACAAATGTTTACTGTGTACTCGTATATTTGTGTGACAACATTGAACTCTCTCATACAACTTAGTACAATCGTCATAAAACGAATCCATTAATACCTAAAAGTAGAACCGCTATAAAAATTGAACTATTCAATATCATGGTGACACCGTAATATTTTGTCACGAATGTGTTACTTTGTTAATTTGAACATTCTTCCAAGATTCCTATGTTGGAAGTTGTATGTATATTGAAATATTTTATATAAAATGTGTTTATATACAAACAGTTTTAATTTGTATGGCAACACTTACATAGTAGGTACGTTACGAATTTGAATTAGTACCTTAAACATTGTAATGTCTTCAAGTGGTGATAACAGCTAAATTGATCAAATACAAGAATATTGTATTTGTTTGAAAAAAAAAAATATTTTATATGGCAACACCAAAATGTTTTGTTCCAAATATACGCAGTTAGTAGCTTCTATCTAGAAACGCTTCATACATTGTTTGGGAATCAGATGTATATAATCCCTGCAGTATTACGTACAAAAAATTATTTGTGTGAAAACATTTTTTTAGTATGGCAACACTATAGTATTTTGTTACCAATATATGCAATACATTTACACCTGCAAACGCCTGAAACAATGTAGTCCCTTCAAATGGATACAACAGCCCGAAACATTGTGCCAAATCATACACTCTTATGAAATCTTTTTTTATTTTTATGGTAACACTGAAATCTAATACATTATACATAGCAAACAAAAATAAAAATATTTTGTCACACAATATGTTGCCACTTTTTATGTATAATTTTCACTCAACTATTCAAAAGGTGAAAAAAAATTCTAAAAATGATTGATTTTTTGATTTTTTTGATTTTACCAAAAAAAGTTAAAAAAATATTGGAACTAAGAAAATATGATAAACTTGGCAACACTTTAGTTAAAAACACACATTTTCATAATATAAACCTATTCGCTGAAATGTAGCCAACCCATAATAACACTAAATTGAAAATTGTAAGTAAATTTTTCGAATGTGTTAGAAAGTAAAGATTACAGTGACCGTCATATTGGTTAAAAAATTTCAAACCTAATGTGACAAACAAAAGATAGCTGTTCAAGCCAATGAAGAAAGAAAAAATGAAATAAAAATTAAACCACGTCAATTTTACCTTTCAAAGACAGCAAAAATTTAAAATTTAAAACTTTAATATTTAAGCGGCCATCTTGTTTTTTCACATTGTTCTTCAAGTTATGGTAACATTAGATTAATTGTTATTTAGAATTTATGCCGATGTCAAGCTGGTGCGCAATTTAAAAAAAATGTAAAAAACTGAATTTTTTTGTATGGCAACCCTAAATTATTTTTTTCTGATATTTCTCTACTTTTGAGCTAAGAGTGTCTCAAACAATATAGTGACGTCAAACTGTGCGAAGATGTTGAAATAGTCAATCGAAAATTTTGAAAGCGTGAAAATGTTTTTTGTGTAGGGCAACACTATTATCCAAAAGTTTTTTACAATCAGTATTTCAAACTAAAAAAATGTCTCATCCATTATCAAAACCTCAAAGTGATAAATTTGGCTCAATCAGTCCAAAAGTAAAAAAAGGAAACAAAATTCTGCTTCCCAGTGTTGCCATTTTATTTTCATAAAAATAGTCAAATGTCATTACGATGGTACATTGTAACATGATGGTGTAATTTTTTTTATTTGAAATGTATCTCTTTCTACTTTTCATGCTTTTGAATAAAAAAATCATAAAAGAGTACGAACAAAAAAGAAAAAACTAAACATGGCAAAAAAGTGTAAGAAAGGCAGTGAGAACCGAACACCAAACGATAATATCTTTACTTATATCTCTTTATTTATAATTTTGACAAATGTACAAAAAGTGCAAACCTAACCTGAACCCGAAGCTTAAAATATTAACAACATTAAAATTAACTCTATGACTGAAATTAATCGAATACTACTACTTATTGTATTAAAATCTAAATGATTAAAACAAAGACAATTGATGTAAAGAAGGGTTGATACGAGACAAGTATGCAAAGACGGTGTCGTTAGGCATTTGTTACTCTCTGCCTACCCCGAAAGGGATTTGTCGCGAAGATATGGGGGTTCTGATAATAGATGTTGACATCGAGTAAGTATCTGCCTTGTTTTGGTTCTGAGGGTAGGGACGCCGATAAACTAACCCAATAGGCGTAACATCCTAGCCGCAGGTTGGCAGCACATGATTAACAAAAAACCAATAAGAAAAAAATAATTCTGTATAAAGTTGAGACGAGACAAGTTTGCAAAGAACGTTTCGTTAGTCATTCGTTTCTCTTTTCCTACCCCAAAAGAGATTTGTCGTGAAGATATGAGAGTGGTGATTAATAAATGTTGACATCAAAAGATTATCGGCCATGTTACGGTTTGGACGGCCGGGTAGCCGATAAACTAACGCAATAGTCGTATCAATTTAGCCTCAGGTTGGCAACGCACCATTTACATTCTTGGTGTCTATAGGCGGCAGTTATCTCTTACCATCAGGGTATCCGCTAGGTTATTTGCTTTCCTGTGCTATAAAAAATGGTGTGTAAGAATAAAGTGACAGAAAGAATAAGACATGGCAACAAATGTACCCGTATATTAACTCGAAGTCATAACCATCGCGCTCGAGGGGCAGACAACCTTTAAATTTCGGTTTCTTTTCATAATATGAATAGTCTTCAAAACTTTTTTGGATAGTGGTTCGTGGATTAATTGGGTGTATTTGAGAGTAAGGTGAGGTAGTGGTATAAATGTGAAACTTCAGGACTGTGTTCGTTATTGTTTTTTTATTAAGTGGTTGTGATAGTTAGCGATGGCAGGTTTACATACGGAGAGCATGAGTTCTTTTGATTCCATTTTATGGTGTTTTGAAAGTGATGTGGGAGGGAGGTCCATAGTGCAAAAAGCATTACATGTTTTAAACATCACCATATGTTTTCCAGGTTGTTTTGTTTATAATTTATGCCATGACCAGTATTTGAGAGAATCGGAAGAGAAATATATGTGTAAAATAAAGAAACATAGTGGAATGCATGACATAAGCATTTCTTATGTCTTCGAGTTTGGTTGTTTGGTTTTGATGGAATATGCGTAGATTGTTCGACAGGGCTTTATATGTATTTAATATTGTCCTTTCTAAAGTTGTGGCTCAGTAGCGTATTTGGTCGTTGGAAGCTACAAACTATTAAGTACGAAATATTTGTTTAAATTGTGGGTTTCCATAACGTAACGCAATATTTAATAGTCTAGTATTTTACGATTAAAATCACTGGTAAACTAAAAAAATTCTTACAACTTACGTAAGTAAAATTCATTCTTTTAAGTAGAGTAGAGTATAGATTGAGACTCACTCACACATAATATTGATATACAGTTCAGTTTAGGGACCATATGTGGCACCTACATGTTTTCCTTAAAAAAACTGTCCCTTCCATTCCATATTAGGTATGTTATAATTATAGACTACAAGCCCATGTTAAAAAATTGATGGGTCATTTGAACCACCAGGTGACCTATCTAGAGCGATATAAGAGCATAAAATAATAAGATTCAGCACTATGCCGTCACTTGTAAGCTGTCCAACTGAGTGCAGGTGAGAATTCAAAAGTACAGGTAGACTCAGTACATTTTGGTCACATATTTTTGTACGGCATTCTTACCAACGA
>DWBC01000028.1:0-11883 GCA_018237325.1 Calydna sturnula
CAAATACATACTGGAATATCAGTATTATTCCGATCATCAAAATCGGTTTAGCTAAACGCGAGATAATAACGGACACAGGTCAAAGCTCCTTCTCCTTTTTTTAAGTCGGTTATAAAGACGGCGTACAACGCTCGGTCTCCTATAAACATGTGTATTATTTAGTTTTACCTATTGTATTGATGTAATATTTATTTAATTTTTTGAATAATATAATTGGTAAAATGTACCGCTCTATTTGAAATAATAACATATATTTTAAATTATTATCAAGATATTAATTTAAAATTAATTATTACCGTACAATATATAAAATATATACTAATTGAATCAAGAGGTGGTGGGTCACACTATATATTTTGACCGTAGGCGCAACGGACGGCGAGCAAAAATACGAGCGTTCGCGCAGTACTGATTATTTTTCTACAATTCATCTTGTTTTATAGCATGATAAAAGTATTTAAACAAATAAGAATTATTGATGTATTAATATTTTTTGTTGAACATATTTATTTATAGATGATTACATTTTAGTAAAACATTATGTATAGTATTCATAAAATGCCAGTGTAAAAAGCATAGAAATTAGTATTTTTTCCAATTTTTTATGTGTTTTCTTTATAAGATATAGAAAATGTGTTGTGACAATCCTAATATTGATTATATTTTCTACTTAACAGTATTTTTTTTGTTTCTATAAACTCATTCTAACAGTATAATTAGGGTCCCAAAGTTACCTCCGTAAACGCTTTTGCCAAAACATGTGGTATTTTGGTTACTATTGAAAAACTAATAATAATTTCTGACCATACTCATAACAAAGAATCAAGGTAATAAAAACCATAAATCGATATTAAATAATGTTACTATAAGTTGTCAAATTTCTCATTTCAAATCTTGCAATACCATCGAAATGACTCTTAACAAATATATGCAGACTGTGAAGAGAGCATGGTTCTCTCTGCCTACCTAATAAGGGATTTGACTTGAAGATGTATTGTAGTTGTGAACAATATAGAGCGCAAGTTTGAATAGTTAATTCATTTCAAATTAGGTAAGAATCGGAGGCTTTTTCGTATTAACATATTGATTTTGTATATCTTAAATATAAAGTTAATATATTACCTCTCTATCCATATCAGCTAGTTCGTCGCTAGAGAAGGCCAGTAATGGATTGATGGTGTCACAGAAGCGGCCTGACGGCGTGCGGCGACGGAGTGCGGCCGCGACCGGCGGGGGACTGCTGCAGTGTGCGGGGGGCCGACGACCCACTACCTGTAACGGTAACACTGTACAAATGACTTACAAAATGATTGATCACCTTGTTAATATTAATGGTCGTCATAAAAAAACGTGACGCGAATCCATAGAACCCTTTTTTGAGAATTGGTGAAAGTAGAAAAAAGAGGTTTGGAGAAGAAAGGAAAAGTGCAGAACGTAAAAATATATTTACGTAAAAAATTACCTATTCAGTTAATATATGCCAGTTGTCGAAGTGATTGCTTTGGTAGTTATATATTGTAACCGTCTATTGGACTCATGTCTCTTCGTTGGACCTAACTCTCCAACATTTATATTTCATTTAAATAACAAAAACCATAATGTTCTATTAACTTACACCTTTCTCAAGAATTTCGTTATATATTAGCAAAACTGTACAAAAATCTGTTCAGTAGATTTTGAGCAAATCAATCACATACAAATAGACAGCTTATGGGGACTTTGTTTTATAATATGTATAGATTTGAATAATGAAGTTAGGGGCAGTAATGAAAATAAGCAGAGGTGACATAAGATGTAATTTGTTTAGGAAAAAATATTGTCAGATGCAAATATAAAAGAACAATATAACATAGAGCATCTCAAATCATTAACAACCACTCTCTTTCTAATTCGCTTAATATCTTAGCGTCTTTTATCTCAAGTGTCATGGGGTGTTCTGGTGAATTGTTTGGACTGCTGCATTCAACTTTGGATATTGCATTAGAGCTACAATTCTCACACACATCCTAATTTGTGATATTTGTCTACTGTGTTTACAAATATATTTTTTTTGCCTTGCATAACACCTTTATGAAACCAGACACCAGCGGCGGTGTTTCCAAACCAGTACGACCTTCAAGAAAAGAGTGTGTTCATTTCTGAAAGGTCAGCAAAGCATCCACTTCTGGTGTTGTGAGTGTTCGTGGGCGGTGGGGTGATCACTTGCTTTCAGGTTTGCTCATTTGCCTCTTCTATAAAATACATATATGTAATGTTTCCACTTTCCATGTCTCTATTTTCTCTACTTTATTGTCAACCTTTTAAATTAGATTGTCTAGCTAATAAAAAAAAATATTTACCTGTCCGCCCCTTTGCAATGGATATAACCTCTCATCAACTCGTTCCCACCTCTCTGCACAGCTCCATAGCCTTTCTGTAGTCACCACATGCAATTTGTTCTTTTCCACCATCTTTCTACTTGTGTTCACTTTTGCTGTACCTGGAAGTGATATATTCCTTTTATTATTTACTGGCCGACCTGTGCCTTCTAAAGTCATTAATTATATAATAATAACCATTATTTATGATTGACTATGTTATGCATGACTTGTATTATTTTTTTCTTAAATGGTTACTTTTGTTTACTCCTTATAACATGCACCAGTGAAATTCCCATTAAAATAGGTTCAGCCGTTTCAGATATTAGCTAGAACACACAGCCAGCCAAAGATTTGTTTTTACATACATATGGATTTTTCTTTCTTTACTTTCATATGAATTTAGTGAAAAGCTGTTCAGTAATTAGAAGTTCAGCAACTTCAACTTTGTTTAGGTGTATGATACAATACAGTTTTAGGATAAAATTGTAATGTCTTAGCGTGTTTGAGCAATTGATTATACCTGTTACAATTACATAATTATCTAACAAAATTTAAAAAAAGAAACGCTTATAAAACTCTCATCTCTGCTGACAATTGATTATGGGATTTTACCTTCTATGTTCCATAGCCTATATAATATAGTCATTGGAAATTGGTAAGCTGTATAAGCGGTAATCTCTTATCACCAAGTGAGCTGTCTGTTCATTTGCTGACATCATTTAAGAAAAATATATATTTTCACAAACCTGATCTAACTGCTACTAAATGTGTAGTGCTATCTGTGAAATCCTGCGTAACATCAGCCCCCAAACTTTTTGCTACCAAGTATGCCTTAGATGTTTCTAGCCTCTGATGCGTGGGCACCAATCCACTAAATACTAAACTGACCCCAGCAAGTACATTGCTTTTAACTTCTGGAATTATATATTTTAAGTCTGGAATTTGATGCTTGCCCATTTTGTCATACATATCATAGAAGTGCCTGAAAATATAACCACCACATTGATTACTTTTAAATTTCTTTTTCTTTACATTCAGGGAACCAAATTTAAATATTGCCAAATAATTAAGACTATTTTAATAGTAAAATAATGATAGTAATATAAATGTTGTGAAGTCTATACTGGAATACAAAAACAATGTAAGCTGTCACTCAGTTCTCCCAGTCTACCTTGCAAGGGATTTTGTGTAAAGATGTGTAATTATAGAATTATTACTTACTTGTGTATTCTTTTTAAAATATCTTCTAAATATATCAAATAATCATCTGGATCATCAACTTCTATTTGACCATCTGGGTTAGTAACCCAAACTGGGACTGGATTTTCTACTGCTACTATTTGTTCCTCACTTTTTTCCGATATTTCTACCTTATTATTTATATCTACTTGTTCTACTGATTTCTCAGCTATTTTCACATTGTCACTTTCTATGCTACTTTTCTCTACTTCTTTTTCTTCTTCCTTTTTTTCTTCTTTTTTTTCATCTACACTGCTAACTGGTTCTGGATCTAAGGTAGGCATTTCAAAATTCACCTGACCCTGCGAACCATTTTTGCCACTGACTATTTTTTTTTTTTCAGCTAAAATTATAAAGATAAATATTGTCATAAAAAAGTGTATTTTACAATTGATTACTGAGCACTTAGTAAAACTTAATTATAATAAAGTAATATACATAATTTACAAAACATGATTCTAATTATTACATCCTTAGGACACACCAATGTACCCTAAGAATGTATTATGTGTAAAGCTTGAAATTAAATAGATATTGTACACATGTTAGAAAATATAACAACTTTTTTGAAATTAATGTTGGCCTCGTATCTGTCTATCTTGTAGAGCTTAGCAAAAAATAGTCTTCATAAGGTCATATTTTGTATGGATTGCAAGTGAAATTACAAAATATACTTAATTTTGTAACTTGTATCTCAATCCAAACACATGTAGTGTCTGCGTAAAATTCAATGCTACACACTACAACACAAGACTATTAAATTGACCACTCTTAAAACTTCTCAACCACAAATTTTTCCAGCATTACAAGTTTCAACACATCTACATAATCTTGGAGCACACCACCAGACCATTTTCTGGGCTGGTCTGTACATTAGTAGCAATTGTTAGCTACCGACGGTTGCTAAGTTTCATAGGGTAGTCATTTTATTGATAGATACATTGTTAGCCATTAAGGCTATCGCTAAAATTATTTTAATAAATTTACAAAATCCAATGAACATTTGGTTTTCTCTTAAATTTAATATTACCTTGTTACCTTAGTAAGGTTCTGAACTAGTCTCATTTACCCTAATCATCAACACCATATTGTTTTTTCATATGGGAATTGAATCTAAAATGTCAAATTTAATTTTTAAATTTATTTTTGATCCCCCAAAGAAATGACATCAAATTACAGATTAATATTGTTACATTGATGGATATATATGTAGTGAATAAGTAAACAATGATGCTCACACTCTGCATAAATACTATTCTTTTTTCAAATTTATTGATAGTTTAATTTTTTGTTACCATTTACTTCAAACTATTGAGACAAATTATATGAAGATTTTAAAAGAATAAAATCATGTTAACTCCGACTGTTCAAAAATATTTATCTAAATGTAAAAGTTTTATATTATTTATTATAAAATCAGTATAATAAATAATTATACTAATTTTTAGTAATATGGCAAAGTTACATAGAATTATATCATTTTAACAATAACAATTTAACACCATAAATGTACTGACCATTTTAACTGGACAATAGTAATTAGAATTGATCCTAAGATTGATTGCACCCTAGAAATACTTGAAAATTAATTAGTTGCATATGGTTTGAGGATAGGTTGCAACAATTGTTAAAGTTCTATCAGATCCTGATCTGTCACTGTAAGTGACTGTGTGACTTATTATTTTAATAACTATATACTGTTACAAATATTGTAAATATTTGGAAATGTTTAAGATGAATATTTTAGACAATAAATACCAATTGTTGTATATTATGTGTTATAAAGTAAAACTGGCAAACCATTGTAACTCATTTTTTTAAATTTTATTTACTGGTAGAATTATTTGAAAATCTGTTTAGTAGTGTCGCCGTGCCTATCTGGCCAAAACAATCCAGGTGGAAAGATTAAAATAGTAACATAGTACTTACGCAGTGGTGGAGGTGCATTAATATCTCCCGTAGACTGGAAAAATGAGTAAGGTCGCACATGAATAAGATTGGTGGCATGTCTCCATACATCTTCTCTGTCATCAATTATGCAAACCATATTATCACCACATGGAAACAGGGCTCTGAAGATGAAAATTATTCATGTTATAATGGCTTTTCCAATTTTAAACTTATTAACAAAGTACACATATAGGATCTTTTGTTCTAACCAGTGTGTTTAAGGGAGAACCTTCATTAAAAACAACAGGAGAAATCAGTAGGTTATGTTAAAAAGCCATATTTCATACTGTCTTCATATAATTAAAACAATTGCCTACATTTATTAATTACTTACATACATTGTTATATTATAATATTGATCTCAAATTCCCTGAATTCTCAACAAGAGTATATATGGACATGTAGTGTCATTTTTGTTGTTATCAAAAAATATTTTCATAATATATCATGTTGACACTTAGCATTGTTCAAAAAACTGTAAAAATAGAAAAGAAACAGAAAACAGGAGCTACAATGTATGAACGGAGGAAAATAAGGGACCAACTCTACTATTTTCCTCCATTCACACCTTCTACCACCAAAAATGATTAATTTGCCTACATTAGAATGATCTATTCATTTAATTTGTTCTTCAATAGTTATTTATTATTTGTTTTGTTTGTGTTATTATAAGATGGCCTTATAGTTGAATGCAAGACTGGGTTCTGGGTTTCAGTGTATAAATTTTATTCTTCCTATTATATGTGATAGTATCCATTACTTGACTTAAAATCTATACCAAAAGCAAATAAAATTGCCTATTTTGGGAAAAGATATACTTGTAAATTATCCCTCAATATTTATATACATCAGGAGAATTAACTGCTTGTTTGCCTTCTTATGTAATATTAAAAAAAAATTAAAAACTTACTTTAAATTTGCAGATTTTGTTCGTGCATCAAAGCACTCATCTCTTGATAAAATTCGGTGTGAGAAGAACTTTTTTTCTGGGTCTAACAATTCAGTTACCGCATGGGCATACTGTCTTGCTCCAAATGTACATACATGTAGTTCATAGTTTTTAGCCGCAGATTCTAAAAACTCATGAGTTCTTGGTCTTAACCTTGTGTGGCACCATCTTCCTTGATTACCAGGACCACCGAGGAAAAAATGTAGCACTCCCTTGAAAAAGAAAAATAAATTAATGATGCTTAATGTTTCAGTTAATCTTAATTTGAAATTAGTACTTATAAGATGCATGCAACAAAAAATGTTTTAATTTTAATATAACTTACTTAAAATCTCATCAAATTGACTTGTCTAACCTTTTGACAATTTTCTTTGGAAATAGCTAATTATTTACCTTCAAATTAGGTGGAATATCATCATTGGTTGTGTGCACTAGAGTTTGATCAAGATCAACTAAAAGCACCAATTTTCTGTCCTTTAACAAACGTTCTGCATCTTCTTTTCCTAGTTTTTGAGCCAATTCTTCAGAAACCTGTATTAATTACATTATAAATTTAATGTAGATTCTATTAGTTTTTTAATGTTCGAGATTCGAACAAGTTTACCTTAAGTTCAGGCACGGAATGTACCATTGGTACTATAGCTACATCGCGATTTTGAACTTCGTCGGTTCGCAAATCTGCACCACATTCCGCACACATTTCTTTCATTACTGTTGGGTGACGACATTCTTCCAATTCTGCTATACTACCGCTACAAAAAAATATTCAAGCAATTTTATTTTTGTTTGGAGGTTAGAATATTGTTTTTAAATTTAGTTTTGAAAATAATGAAAACAGAGTGACTTAGATTATATGAAGACATTGTATTACGTATTTTATTCTCATGTATTTAATTTTTTTAATTTATAAAAAATAACGCGCTAAGTTCTCTAGTTTGACGTCACTTACCCAGGTTCAACAATGTCTCCTTCTTTCACCTTGATGGTTAGGATGGTACCAGCGCGATTCGCTTTGAACTTCTTTAAATCTGTACCATTGCCTGAAGAATCACTGTACAAAAATAATATTTGACCATGAGATACAAATGCACCTTGTTTAACTTTCCATTTTGCAACTTTTATGGGCTTTTCTGATGGAACAAAAATAGGCACAGTTTTGTCAGCCATCTTGAACGGATATTGCGCATTTGGAATTCGTACGCATATTCCATTGGTCAGAGCAAAATAATTTTGGCGCTCAATTTTTATCCACCAATGAAAATTCGTAATTGAAATAATAAACAATCGATTGGATTTTGTCACAGATTGTAGTCACAGATGGTAACAGATTTTTAAATGTTTGTTATTGTTGTCTTCAACCAGAAAGTATAGAGTGTACAGATTACCAAATAAAAACATTATTTGTGGATATGTTGGGCCGGTCAAGTCGAAAAAAAGTCCAAACGATCGCGTCGTTTTTATGTGTCAAAGTAAATAGCTGAAAGGAAATAAAATTGAGTATCGCATCAATTATATTAAAAATACACGATCGTGTAGAGACGATAGTGCTCATACGGCTAGTAGGTGTCCCTTAGGTGAGAGTTTAATCTATAGGCTTAAAAATTTATAGACTTAAGAATGTGAATTTTTACACGCTAAGTGTAATCAGCCTACATTATTCAGAACAAATAGGGTGATTACGCTGAGCGTGTAAAAAGGGGTTTGACTCGTAATAAGAGTCAAGCTCAAGCCCCTTTACCATGACATGTCATTTACGGCATAAACTTTTAATAGTGTAGTACTTTTAATAGTTTAATAGCTACATATAATTGTAATAACATTACAATTATGTAGGTAACGAACGTAAACGCAGCTATAACGTCAGTAACAGCAGAATAGGGTACAATTTCTTACAGGTTTACCAAAATATATTTTTTTAAATTGAATTTTTTTTTTACTAGGTCTTAATTGTTAATAGAGGAAATTATAGTATTATAAGAGGTTCATTAGAAGAAAATACACTTTAGTCTTAAGGAAAATAAGAAACATAATATGAAAATGTAATTCGAACATTTTATACTTTTCACTTTTTGACGACAATTTTACTTATAAAACAAAACATGACAATTTTAATTAACAAAACCTCTTTGATTTAACAATAATAAGTTTTAGACTATTTAAAAATCTTTTTTTTTTAAATTTTATGCAGCCACATGTCGTTCGGCTAATTGATAATGAAATGCAAAATATTTAAATCTTATGATAGGCTTGTATAAAATCATCTTAATGAAAGCTTCGCTAAGCCAATTTTGCAATAATTTCAAGCTAGGCTAAATTCTAAATATTTAGAGGTTTTAATTAGTTATCACTTAGCAACACTAGTATCTATTTGACAAGTGACAACTGACAAGGGAGAACCATAAATTTTCTAATTTCTAAACTGTGTGTAAGGAGAAACATAGATGTGTTTATATCAAAATCAAAATACATAATTACTTTCGTTTTATTTTATTTTAATAACATATTTGCAAACTAAATAATGGCAGATGAAAATCTATCATTGAGTGATAACTCAGATCTAGAAGACAGCAGCACACAAGAGCTTCGTGGATATTTAAGTAAATGGACTAACTATATTCACGGGTGGCAGGATAGGTTTATAGTTTTAAAAGATTCTACGTTATCATATTACAAAAGCGAACTGGAAAGTAATCTTGGATGTCGCGGTGCCCTGTGCTTAAAAAAGGCCAAAGTCAAGGTAAGTGTTGTTGTTTTTCTCGTGACAACATGACTAATAAAAATTAACTTGTCCTTGTGTTCAATGTAAGCGGTTTTAATTTATTTCTTTAACGTATTTAAATTGCACTGTTCGGATTTCTGTGGATAATGTTAATTTTTTTTGCTTTATATTGTGTTCGGTATATATTCCATAACGACCTTGGTATTTGTATTAGCTAGGATTTTTATTACCTTTTGATAAAATTGCATAGCAAAAAATATTAAACCTTACAATCCCAATATTGTAAGTATCACAGCCTAGGTACTTCATTTTTAGTAGTTTATAATCTATTCAGATAGCTTTAATCTAATCTACTTTTAGGGTAATCTTTCTTTTCAGTTTTGCCTCTGCAATTTTATTAGATTGCAAGTTATTGCCTGTGGATTTGCTTGAATATAATTATTTAATTTCAGTCTCCTATTCCATTAATTTAGGAATAGAAGTTTGTAAATATCTTTTTACAAATTGTGTTATATTAATCCCTCATTTTGTTAAAATCTACTTAGAAGTCTGACTTTATGATCTTTTATAATTTTTTCTTTATTTTATCATGCTAATTTCTTAGGCTTGCCATCTATCACAATAGACAAAGTTTCATCAGTTTGTTGTCAGTTGCTATTTTTGTATATTGGACTTTTTGTATATTGGACTGTAATTTATTATGCTAAAATACATAAATATATTTTGACCTTAAGTCACTTACATTGTTGGGAAAGTATGAAAACTGAATAAAGATGATATGTAATTAGAAAGTATGTCGTGTACATTTTGTATTTATAATTGAAATTATTTTACAGCCACATGAATTTGATGACTGCAGATTTGATGTATCAGTAAATGATTGTGTTTGGTATTTAAGAGCAACAAATCCAGAAGAAAAACAGCAATGGATTGATGTACTGGAATCATTTAAGGTAAACTATTGCGATATGACCACTAATTGGCAGCTCTGCCAATAGTTTCAATTATTAGTTGTCAGATTTATATTTCACACTTACACACCCTATTTCACACTTCAAAAATTATGAAATTATAAAATATTTATCTTAAGTTTAACCATTTTGACATAAATAAACATCTAAGCTTTCGCACTAACAAATCACTACATAGTATAACACAAAGTCACTTTCCCTGTGTGTCTCTATGTATGTTTAAATCTTTAAAACTACACAACGGATTTTAATGTGGTTTTTTTAATATAACCTCAAATATAGAGTAGAAAAATACTGTAATTTTTGAGATTTTTAATGTAAGGTTATAAATAATTTCATTTGATACCCGTGCGAAATTGGGGCAGGTCACTAGTTTAAAATAAAATATTTAATATCATATTTGTTTTTGTTAATACAAGAAAATATTATTTTTTAAATAATTAATTATCATTTAACATAGAGATATAAGCTCCAGATTGTTCTAGGACAATAATGAAAAAACTGGCTGAAATAATATTTTTTTAATTTGACAAATAAACTAAATTATAAACTAAATGTTTTTAATAAAATTTTTCATATGAAAAAAATATTGTTTATCATCACCTGTATGTAATTCAACAACTAACAATTTCGGTTTGGTAAATTTGAAAAAAATTACTTAGTTCTTTAATATCTTAATCAGAAATTATATTTTGTTTGCTGCCTACTAAATTACTGGTCACAATAGTAAATATATAGTGAAGTTTTGACTGACATTATTATCAGTATGAATAGGTGAATATCATAGTTATATAAGTAGGTATATATAGTTCAATAAACAAGAATTATAATGATAAAGCTTAATCAGGTAACAACGCAAATACAACTGCAACAATTCTTATAAGTACTGTCAAATGTGTTATTATTGCAGATAATATATTATATAGGTAGTACCAGTAATGATATAAATCAGAAATTGTCATATAAAGTCAAGACTAAATATATGTATGATATATTTACAACAGCTAGGCAAATAACTAGTCATGGTATGGGTATCATGATATGGGTCATCCCTAATGGTAAGAGATAACTGCCGCATATAGACACCAAGGATGTTTATGGTGCATTGCCAACCTGAGGCTAGAATGTTAAGCCTCGTGTGTAAGTTTGCCGGCTACCCTGTCCTCTGGCTCCATGTAGGTAAAAGCAAGGTGGTGGTATCAAAACCCAGATGCGTCGTCGTTGAATTTTACCCCTTTGTTATTGGTTACAGTGTAAGTGATTTACATCCTTATTTATGAATATTCACCCTTGGTAGATGGTGTAAGGTTTGTTCCAACCTCACTTTTCCAATATTCTCAATTCAATATCACATTAGACTTTTCAAATGTATGACAACTTTAAAAAGTCAATTACTATTAAGTTACTGTATATCATGCATGTACTCAATAAGAAGCAAATAAGAATAGTTTTTGTTTCATCAAAATCATCCTATGACATATGGGCATCTAACCTTCTGATGTGATTTTTTTGGTGCATATTCAGTTTTGACGTCAGGTGATGCATTTACAATCAAATAGTGACTGGCAGCAATAATGTTGACACGTTGAAGGTTAAATTTCAGTCGTATTTGAGCATACAAAAAAACAGATTTTCATATCTTGAATCACATGTTTTTCAGACATGCTGATAAATTGGTAATGTACTTATGAGGTT
>DWBC01000029.1:0-11869 GCA_018237325.1 Calydna sturnula
TAGAGGATGCTAATACTTTTAATTAATACTGCATTCAAAATATCCGTTTTGATGAAAAACATAAAGAACTATAAAATGTCACATTCTACTGTCACTCTATACAGAGTAATTTATATTTAGGAACATTACTTGGGCTGATTAAGACAGAAGATTTGTTTTCTAAACTTAATAATTAATTCTTGAGTACTGAAATAAAAAATATATTTTTGGATCTGGAGTAAGAATGTGCTATTTATTAGCTGGTTTTATTTAATTACTCATTATTTTAGATATATGGATACAAACTTGTACAAGTTGAAGTAAAGAGTGGCATTCAGTATATTGTAGTGCTTGATGAACAATGTGACTCTTTGATGTCAACAGCTACTGACTCAAGGCATCGTAAACTGCTGATTGCTGCTCTCATACATTTGTATATGACTGGAGTTCCTGTAAAAGAAGGTAATAAAAATATGCATTGTCCAACAGCACTAAGGTATAAATACAAACCACATAGTCGTGTTCGAAATAACAAAAATTTAACAAAAAGGCAAATAGTATAGTTTTTTAATAAACAGAAGTTTCTTTTGAATAAATATTTATATTTTTTTATTACAATGTTATACGGTTTTAGCTTTTAATTAGTGAATGTAGTTCTTGTATATATTTAAATAAAGCTATGTTTTGTCACTTTTCAGAAGACATGTGGAAGTTCTTAGCTGAAGCTAACTTACTGGATGAAAATGACCACACCGGAAGAAAAATCTTCACAACCACTTTCACTAGGCAAATGTACTTACAGTATACAAAGGTGTGTATAGGTTTGAATCTGGGCACTATTTAGATAGTAAAAGGACTCTATATATGTCACATTATAATTATACTACACACAAACAAATGCACATACGCACAAGAGCATTGTACTTCTTTCAGAGAGACATTTTTACATAGTTGTATATTATGACGCAAGTCACCTTGCTCTCTGTTAAATAAGATGTATGGCAAAGAGGGGAAAGAAATTATTTTGGTGTTTTCACTAATTTTATTTAGGCAGAGCACACAATTCCATCCACCACATCTTAGTCAAGATGTAGGATATTATTGTATGCTGTAGCTCTACTCTATCACATAAAATTCCACACAACTTTTAATCCTTTTGTTAATGGGTATTAAATCCAAAGTGCCTAATATACAAAAGAAAATACAGATGAGTTTTTTTTTTAAAGGCATTCTGATGGTGCTATGATTAAACATTACCGTTGGCATTCCAAAAAAGTTAGTTCAGATGACTTAACATATTATCAGAAATATTTCAATTGTTTTCAGGTTGGTGAAGGTGATTTAGCAAAATATGTATTTGAATGGGGCCAAAGAGCAATAGAGGAAATTCCTAAATTGTTTTTATTAAAAAAAGTGGCCGAGGTAAGTTTTTACATATATCCTAATCCAAAACTTTCTAAACAAAAGAACGTGCGGCACACGGGGACTGCCGCGGTAAAGCTGTTGCATAGCTTTTTTATCAATTTATGCAATTATATTTATTTTTGCAGTATCACTGTACATAGGTACATAGGTACATATATGTATACATGCAGGGCGCACATGCAGTGAGTGTGGTATTATAAAGATACCTATATACTTTTTCACAAACAGCTGCTTACGTATTCTTCCGATTTCGGAGCACCGTACGAGCAAGCTTCTTACAGTCGTACCATATACATACACGTTACACGAATGGTCGGCCGTACTACCCCGTAAATGCTAATAGTGTTATTGTCAGTTTTAGTTCCGAACTTATTAATTTCCACACATTTTTACCACTATTATGACTCTACCTTTGTAGGACAAATGTACTTCCCGGAATTCGAACCAGGTTCTATAGTTGGATTAACCCTGTCACAGGCCTGTAGGAAATTTCGGGTCCCTTTTCTTTACCTACTCTTTATCATTTTCTTCGATTCATAAAACTTTTTTGCGGACTGCAGTGGGCGGGCCCCTGTCGATGCTGGGCCCCTAGGCAGTTGCCTACTCTGCCTTAAGGTTAATCCGGCGCTGACCATAGGTGGTAGACTACAACGGATCCGCCAGCTTGTTTGCTACAAAAAAAAGTTTTTGCGGGACATGTTTTTAGAAACTTACCTATCGAACTATAGGGTTGCGTGGGCGCCGTGTCGAATAGTTTGCTTTAATTTGGGGAAGTTAAATGTGGAAAAAAGGAGAGTAGAGACCCTATTCTCTAATACAGCTTAATATTTTATAGCTACGTTAAAAAAATTATGTTCCTACGAGTTAAAAAAATTTCAGCTTTAGGTTAAGATTGCGTTTTCGAGATACGCCCTTATTGATTTGTCGTCGATACGCTAAAATGACTTCAATACGGAAGTCAAGCCTTATTATTCCTATCTCAATGGTCAAACCACGTGATAGGCAGATGACAGGTCTTATCTTCCGTGATCCGTATCCACTTTGCTTGAACGTCCCTTTTTATGCAACATTTTATTTCTCTGCTCCTATTGGTTGAAGTGTTATCTTAAATAATTTCTTCGGTAGGTAAATGTAAATAAACTAACTATGAGTCTAACATAAATAAAAATTATTTAGACTCGTCCCAGTAGTTTCTAAGATGAGCGCGTTCAAACAAGCAAATATATTCCCCTACTTTTTAATATTATTACAGATTTCAAGTGTGTAAGAGCGAGTGAGATATATTTTAATGCAGTACCTAGTAGGGAGATTCATTTCAGCTTTTTTTTATATAAAAGAGGAGGCAAACGAGCAAGCAGCTCATCTAATGGTAAATGATCATCGCAGCCCACAAAAGCCGGCATTTCCAGGGGTCATGCAGTTGCGTTGCTTTATGAAATATTTAATATATAGGTACGTTTGCGAACCAAATCATATTGGTTCGAAAACGCCGCCCCTGGCAATTGGTTCAATATACCTAAGTATTGTGTGAGGTAAAAAGTGTCTTTAAGTTAGTTAATGTCGCTAACGCACAGCGGTAGATCAAGATCAAGATGATCGGGTGACATATTTTGAGGATCTGGCGCGAAGTCAAAATATGAAACTCAACAGTGGGAATGAAACCGAACCATTCCCCGGAGAACTTCCCATGGTAGATGCGGTTGAAGTCTTAGCCTACTTAGCCAACCTTTACCTAGAAAGTAGGTCTATTTGTATGCTTATACTTATACTATGCTTGAAGTGGTACTTAAGTATTTATGGTAAGCAGTAAAGTCCGACAAATAAAATAAAAACCTCCACATACTGCAAAAGACTAATAAACTTAATTTAATCAAATACCAACAATCTCTATGTTGTCATTTATTATTACTATATGTGTCATTATAAAAATACGAAGACACAAAATAACATTCAAGTGTCAAAATCAAACAAAATGATTTGTAAAAATGGCGCCATCTACGTTCATTCTCAACTGTCCTTTATTGAATTTCTATTAGCATCTTCAAAATATTGCACCATCTTGTCTAAAAAAATATTTCTTAAACTAGGTGTATCTAAATTTTGTAAAATAAACACTAAAAATCATAAAAATTTTCTTCGAAAATGAATTATAAAGATGACGGGACGGGAACACTTACGGATGCAATAAATATTTGATTTGATTGACATTAATATGTTCCTCTTGTTTTGTAAAAGTGTATTGTTGGTCATAAACCAGTCACCATCATAATATAATATTTGCTTATAGCAACATTGATCCCCTAGGCTCTAAGTATTGTCTTTGTCTTGTCATGTCAGCAGTCATGTCATCACGTAAATCTGTCATTTCATTGCCTGTCATAAAGTCGTGGCCATAGGACCTGCTGCAGTGCCAAAATAAAAAATTCATAGCCGACCTTTTCAAATCCAAAATGAGTTCCAAATTGCAGGAATATAGAGCTATGTTGGAGCGTAGCCTCATGGACAAAAGTAAGCCTTGGACAAAATATTTTGAAGAGGCCGAACGTAAAACTAATGTGAACAGAGTTTATTTGTTCGTTGGTAAGTTTCGTTTTTCTTTTGCGTTTATTTATATCTTTAGCTATTGCTGACCGTTTGTTTTCTCGTAGGTTTGGTGGCGTTTACCGGTTTATATTTAGTATTTGGTTTCGGCGCTGAATTGATTTGTAATTCGATTGGATTCGTCTACCCAGCATATATGTCTATGAAAGCCCTAGAATCGCCTTCAAAGGACGACGACACTAAGTGGTTGACATATTGGGTGGTGTTTGCTTGCTTCTCCATAGTGGAATACTTTTCTGACTTCATAGTGGGCTGGTTCCCGTTGTACTGGTTAATAAAGGTAAGTGAATTATATTTTTTTTCTAGTTTAACCTCTAATAATGGCAATAAATTGTAAAAAGCCGCACATGTTAATTTAGCATATTTTAACACATGCATGGTCTTTATATACATTCATTTTAATGTTACCACATCAAGTTACCTCCCTGGAGATAATAATGTAACAATTTACATTTCAAAGCAAAGGAATTCAGTAATTCCAAAAGTTTAGTACCAGTTATATAAAGATAGATTTTATTTAGCTATTTATTATACAGTATTACACTTAATTGAACAAAAGGGGAGCTTATATCCAATGACAGAGGTTTCTTCTGGCTAACTCAGTAAGATGCTGGGTAGAGTATAGTGGATGATGCCTATAAAATGCATTAAAAAACTATAAAAAAATATTTGCTTGTTCAGATGTGTTGTTTTAATGTATAATATTGCAAATACCAAGTTTTTTGAATGCATCATTATTACCACAATTAATGAACTGTATCAGCATATGTAAGTATTTAATGGATTTATATGTACCTAATATATAAATCCATTAAATACTAATATACCCCATATTAGTATTAAAATGTAAATGTAATAGTAATTTTGTTAATGATTTTAATTTTGTTTTTAATTTGCCATGTCTTGTACACTGAATTCTATATTTCCTTTAAGAATTCTTACTTTTTGGGTTTCTTGGCATAAATGTCCTGCGTTGATAAGCTTTCTTTTGTTTAATTTACATTTATATTTTGTTTTATATTTACTATGTGTATCCACTTTTTAATTTACTCTTAGATCTTATTATAAAAAGGGGCTTGACTGAGGTACCTAACCTAACTGTTATAATTACTATACACAGAATTCTTTGATTTGATAGACAAACAATGAATTGAACTTTACAGTACAATTGATACAACACCATGATTTCTGCAATAAAAAATCTACCTAGTTGATAGAACAGAAAAAGTTTGCTGTGTATGAATTGTACACAGGCACACATTTGTTTTTGTTTAATTAATATGGGTTTTTTTAAAAAAAAAGTTCATAGAGAACTATGTAAATTGTTACTTTTATAATACTCTATTAAACTTAATAGATTTTTTATCTCATAATGAGATAAAACTAACTACTAGCATTAGAATTAACGTTTTTGTTCTTTTTTTTACTGTCTGTACTAATATTACCTGAAGATAACATTCGACTTGTATATCAGATTACAAAAATCCACACGCATGATTGAGTTACATCCTTACAAACTATGTAATGAATAGAGATCACGTATTTGTCAAATTTTATTATAAGTATTAATCATAATACAAAGTTTTGTTTGGTGACTAGTTATTTCCCTAGATTTCTTATGCTTGCTGTTATACACCTCATCACCTCCTTTTTTACGTACATTAGACTATCTTATATCCTTCTTGGAATCATATGTTATTATCAAATTTCAATAAATCTTGTTCATTAGTTTTTGAATAGTATTCATATAAACATACATACAGATATAAAATATAAGCTACTGTGTAGGGCTATATATATTTTATTAGGAGTTGATAACTTCAGGTTACTTATTTCCTTATGTGTAATTCAATTGCAGTTCAGAAAATAAGGTTAAGGCGGCAAAAGTACCATAACTTTGCCATAGTATTTAATACATAAAAAGAGTATAGTTTTCAAGGCCTAAATATATATTTTTTTACTCTTTATGTCATTACAAGAAAACGGTTCACTGCAAAAAGCCATCCTAATCGCATTCAATACTAGTCAACATTTGGACAAGCATTGAATGCACTGGATAATAAACAATACGTTTAAATATTAATAAAACATAAATATATGTGCCAATATATAAAATACTCATAAAACTCTGCAGAGATGTAGTTTATAGTATGTATTATTATACAATGTATTAAGCATATACATGACAATAATAATTTCCAAATTATTTTTGTTGCTGCATATGTGTACAGAATCAGGCATTTGTGATGAAAATATGTCTGTATTTTAGGGTCTGTTCTTTGAAATTTTAGTATGGCATCTAAAATGTATATTTACTTGTTATTGTTTCTTAAATTAATTACCATGTGTATGGGAACAGTCATTAGTCATGATTATCTAATTAAAACTAAATCAGGGTCAGTGCTAACGAGTCAATGACACACATACACAAATAAACTATGTTGAGAATATTTCTTATCACATAGTCAGTACCAATTGTTTGGTTTGGTAAAATGTTAGTTTAGTCAATAGACAAATATCTTTATTTTGTAGGCACAGTATTCTACTCTTGAAATAAGCCATTAAGCATTTTAACAAAATTATAAATAATCTTCAATACATTTCACCTACCTAATTACATTTTGTTTTCCTATTACATGTTAAAATTATAAAACATTACTCCAAAAGCAAAATTTAGTTTATTAACAAATATGCAATTGTAGTAGTAACCTACCTTTATCCATACCTTTTATTAAAACAGTTGATCTGATTTTTGTATGAAGATGACTGTAAAACTGGTCACAGTATATCAGCTACATTACAGGCAAAAGTGTTGCTATTATTTTTATTGTTACCTAGAGTCAACTTTAACTTTTTTTAGGATTAACATCCTATCACTAAGGTTGGCAACACAGTGTTAACATCCTTAGTGTCTATATTGGTGATGACAATCTCTTACCATAAAAAGATCCACCTGTTTGTTTACCTTCCTATACTATTAAAAAAAATCTATTCATCAATAATATAATTGTGTGTGGTGGTAGAGTACAGCGACGACTCGTCCGGTTTTTGTTACCACCGCCTTGGCGCCATAATGTAGGTGCTAGTCACTTCCGTGTTCCGATTTGGAGGGCAGGGTAGTCGGTAAACTTACGCGCGAGGCTCAGGTTTGCAACGCATCATTAACATCCTTGATGTCTATAAGCGGTGGTTATCTCTTACCACCAAGGAAGCGGCCAGGTAGTTTGCCTTCCTATGCTATAAACAAAAAACAAGATTATGTGCAAAGTCATAAAGAACATCCACATTGTAAACCTCCACTCCACTCCACTTTATAGTGATTCAAAAGTAATCTAAGGTTAAACTAATGAAAATTAATGTTTTTCAGTGCATCTTTGTCATCTGGTGCTACCTGCCTACAGACTTCAACGGTTCACTCATCATCTACCACCGTTTGATCCGTCCTTACTACCAGAAACACCACAATCGCATTGACAACATGGCTAATTCAGGTAACACGGGATTATTAAAATTTTGGATCTATTGAAAATTGCTGCAGATCCTTAATGTAAAAATATAGGGATATTATAATCACCTACTGATCCAATAATCTTATGTGTATTATTATTAAAAGAGTAAGAGCTAATCTCATAATATCCTTACTGTCACTCCTGACTTATTGTGATCACTCCACTAATTTATTACATATCCGTATCTCGCTTATCCGCAAGTCCTACGGATCGTCATCCTCCAAGTATGACCTGCAATCTGGTGTCTGCAAATCCTATCCTATGTTTTTTTTAGTCTGCAGTGACCAGTTAGTGCTTGTAATAAGATCCTAAGTTCTCTCTGGTGCATGTAAGTCAATCTAATGACTAGGGTTAAAGGATTTGTTTCCAATCATTATAATTGTGGTGGGCAACAGTCTAAAATATATGACTACTTAGGTGACACAAATATCAAGGCGGCTGTTCTTAAATCGGCGGTATAGAAACTTAGGAATTCTCTTTTATGAATGCAAACGGACAGATCTCTTGATGGCCTCAATGAAATAGCAGATAAAAATTTCACTCGCATTTTACGAGTTGATCGTTAATTCTTCCCGGTAACTGTCTGACATCTTAAGCCATAATATATTTTCCAAGGTTTTATTATAAATAGGTTAGTTTTACACCTTAAATTATAAACTTATTTCTATTAAGACAATGCGCACTGAACAAAGAAAATAATGGGAAATTGCTTTTAGTTGTTATTTGTATGAGAACGTTGTCAGCAAATTCAATCACTACAGAATACTGAACAACTCTATGGGGTGTTTTATTTTTGTTGAGAACACAAAAATGATACAATTGAACATAACGACATTTTGTGGTTTCATTTTAAGTTCTAAACTATAAAAATGATACGACCATGTTCTCGTTGATATAGTAACGACGTTTAATATTTGGAACATTTAGCACGCCTATTTTCCATATCTATTTTATTTTCTCTGTCTGTGGTGTTTTCTGATGTGGGTTTGGAAGAAAATTGTATTTTTAGAATGAGTTATAGCGGCGAAGCCATAATTTACAACAAATGTCACAATAAAAGCAATGCAAGGTTAATTGAACCAGAAAAGTGAAAGTCAGCCAAGTGTGAGTCATAATCGAACAAAGGGTTCTGTTCAGTTGTATACAAATTGAAAATGCATGGCTTAAAATAATAAGTATATAGTAAAATGAAAATGTATTACTTAATATAATGTACATGTCACTAGATAGCAATACTATCGCCGTAACCGTTACAGAGTATTATGGAACTAGCATAGGTTGATACTTGAACTAGGTAGGTGATAGTATTTTGTAAATGTGAAAGTTTGTTTGTTTGGATGTGTGTACGTCCATCACGCTGAAACTACTGAATTTCAGACAGGGTTTGAGCTGACTTGGGTGATAGGATAGTTTTAACGCGGGCGGAGCCACGGACAAACTCTAGCTATACATAAAATAAAAAAAAAACATGGAACAAAACTTGTTGATTATGATAAAATTAATATAGGTACTTCGATGTTAGTAGTGTGTTCCCTTTTATTTTGTGTATGTAGGTCACTTACCATCATAAGTTCCGTTTGTTTGTTTGTTTGTCTTACCGTGCCACAAAAGTCTTACATAATAACCATTACGATTGCTACAATGAAGATGACTCATCAAGATGTATACGTGTTAAAACGTTCAAGGTCGATAGCAATCTGTTTGGATTATTACAGTTGCATTTGAATTTATTATCATTATATCATCTGTTGCTATGATGGCAGTGCTTGTGGCTGTCGTGTTCCGGTCTAGGGTGTAAGGTTGTAGGTATATGTCACACGAGGCTTAACACTCACGTCACTAGACCGCAAATAATGTTTACACTAAAGATGTCACACGTCTGCAGGACAGCTGTTGGCGGCAGAAGTCGCTTTCCATCAGGACAGCTATCTGCTCATTTGCTATAACAAAAAATAAAATTCGTGAATCGGTTAAGTCCACTGTCTAGTGTCTGGAGTTCGATACCCGGTAATTAAAAATAACTGAAATTTCTGGAAGTTGGTACAGTCAGAAGTTATTTATCCACTAACGCACGCGAGTGCTATTTAAATCTATACCAATATTATAAATGCGAAATTTTGAATATTTGTTACTCAATCACGCCGAAGCTACTGACCGGATTTTGATGAAATTTGGTATGTAGGTAGCTGAATACTCAGAATAACACAGGTTTTTTTAATGGTACAGCGTAAGTGACAAGCCCTTCGCTCGTCTCTTACAAGCTGCCTTCGAGAGAAGAAGATCGCCTATTCTTCTAAGGGCGTCCGGACCAACGCGAGGCCTGACCCTACGCTATTTGATTTCACACAAAATTGCACTTGGCCGATTCTTACGACGTTTAGAGATGTTTGAAAAACTCCAACCCAAAAACATTTTATTCATATACGTAGTATTATGACAGGTCGACATTTTTTTTAAATCAACCACCGGATCAGAACGCGGCCACATACAAGGTAAGAAAATGAATATGACCGTTTTAAAAATGGTTGTTACTTCGCGAAGGGAAACTACAAGCAATAGCTACAGCCTACAACAGGTGGAAAAAAGAGCGTATTTAATAATAATAATAATAATAATACCGTGGATATTTTACACCAATTGATCTAACGCCAAAGTAAGCAACTTATTTGCTTGTGTTATAATATAATATAATTAAATTGGTGCAAATTGTCCAGTGATATTGAACAATTCACACCAGTTGAACTAACGTCAAAGTAAAAGAAAAGAAAAAGATTAAAAAAATATTTATTTGCCAAAATATGGGTGTTGCAAGGTAAGCAAATGATTTGTTTGTGTTATGGGTATTAGTTAACGACGAATTCTAATACAAAGATATACTTATATTTTAATAAACACCCAGTGATAGGAACACAAACAGCTCTATGATCATCACACAAATGTTGGGCCTTTCCGAGAATCTCATTAATAACGTTTAACTTTCAACTATTTATCTTTGAGACTCGGTAAAAATATATTATTAGTAGATAATTGAGAAATTCTGGAAAGTGTTATCGGTTTTACGTCAACATTTTATCACTAGTATAAAATACCATTGCTCTCTCACCTACCTATGTTATCAGTAAAGGATCAACTTATCTCATAGCGACGGATGGTGTAATGCAACTGATTACAGTTGGTATCCATACTAATAATAGTGAAGAAATAATAAATATAACACGACAATTCACGCTAATTAAACCCCAAAGTAAGCAAATTACATGTTGTGGGTGTAAGTCGACGATAAACACTAATAGCAGTACTTTTATAAACATAAAAATAATGTTTATAAAAACTCAGAAATACAAAAATTCGACTGTGTTCATTAACGTCTGTCCCTGCTGGGAAGCAAACCCAGGTTCTCATGCGACCTATGCAGGTACGTTAACCGCTAGGCCACCGAGGCGGATTTATCAATGTGATTAATATCCGCCTCGTCTCCGAATTCTGTGTTCGTTTGTACCGGGACAAGACCGGTTCGTTTGTACTCTTAGAAGAACATGCTTCCTGCTTTCCTCTCAAGCAGCTCGTAAAAGGTGAGCGAAGGGTCACTTAAACCGTGACCATCAAAGAGGTGGTAGCGACGATTCGCCCGGGCACAACTGTCTTTTCCTGGCACTATATGGTCAGTGCTTATGACTAACGTATTCCACGTCGGATGTTAGGGTAGCCGATACAGTTACGCACGAAGCTTAAGATAAACCTGCAAGCTTAACAAGCCTGCAGGTTGGTTACGCAAAATTAACCTCAATCGTTGGTATCTATGGGCAGTGGTTATCTTACCGCTAGAAGGTCCTCCTGCTTGTTTGCCCTGCTATATTATAAGAAAACACTTAATGAAGTTTCACATTGGTGATGTCAAGGTTATGCATATTAACATGTTTTTTTTTTGCGAATAAATGTTCCATAGGACGTCATTCTAAAATTTTTAAGCAACTAATGCCCGATTTCACCAACGTTTCCTAGCATTATGGGACCCCTACTCATAATTTGGTGAAATTGAATCTGAGCCCTATGTTGGGTACACAGAGCTCAGATTCAATTTCACCTAATTATGTGTAGGGTAATATAATGCTAGGAGACGTCGGTGAAATCGGGCATTAGTCTACGTTTTTTGAGAATTTAGCTTTTACACAGAGCAGAGAAAATCAGCAGAGATGGCTAGTTGGCTTCGCAAGCGTTTCAAAATTAGGCGGCGATTCGTATTGTACAAAAACTGCAATAGCTTTAAAATATTTTTCCTGTGTTGGTCCGGGCCTCTTTAAGAATAGACTATCTGTTTCTCTCCCAGGCAGCTCGTAAGAGACGAGCAAAGAGGC
>DWBC01000002.1:0-15461 GCA_018237325.1 Calydna sturnula
TCAAGCTTACGAAATTGCGCACTCAACATGAGTTAAATAACTAATTAATGAGGCTTTACATCTTTGGCCATTGCCAAAAAAGTTTATGGTGCATTCACCATAAATATCCTTTGTGTCTATATGCGGCGGTTATCTCTTACCATCAGGGGATCCGTCAGGTTGTTTGCCTTCCTATGCTATAAAAAGTTTATATGTCATGCTCATTATGTCAACTTCAAACAAACGAAATTTATTATTATAATAATAGGATTATAATATCTATTATAATTTGATAAGGTCCCGTCGTCCCATTTAACCAAATTAGTAATAACGCTTTAATATTGATTTATGTATAGCGTAGGAAGGCAAACAAGCTGGCGGCTCCCCTGACGGTAAAAGATTACCCCCGCCTATAGACACCAAAGATTTTAATGGTGCGTTGCCAACCTGACCTAGATATTAATCCTCGTGCGTGAGTTTGCCGGCTACCTTCCCCTCCGAACCGGAACATGGAACTGACATTATAGCGGCAGAAAAAAGCAAGGCGGTGCCAAAAACCCGGATGAGTCTTCGCTGTATTCTACCACCTAGTTAATGGACACTGTGTTAGTGACTTATACACTTTGCTCGCCTCTTATAAGCTGCCTTGGAGGGAAGCATTATAATGTTTAAATAAACGTTTTAAACGTATATACTTTCACACCTATTATGCATTGTTTCAAAACGTAAGACAAAATACAGTATTTTATTGAATGAATTGACTAAGGCGGCCATTGCAGTATTATATCTCACTTGCTCTTTTTATTTTATTTAGTGTCGCACTCCGTATCCACGACGGCAAAACATGCATGACTTGATAAAACTCCTTGATTTCATCACGTTCTCTTGTCCGTATTAGATATAATTCGATGTTTGTAATCAAAAGATTTCTTTCTAGGTTACGAAGGCGGTCTGCAGTGTACATATATAGCAGAGGTATGGGCTAATGAGGGTTTAGTGACAAATTCAACAAACACTGTAGCTATTTGGAACCTAAGGAGGCTGGGAGCAAAGAGACATTTGAAGATTGTAGTATATGCTGCGAATGCAAGAGGGAGATCTGAGCATGTTTCATTTTCTGTTGAAACAGCGCCTAGACTTTCTCCTCGAACTGGTAAATTAAATAACTTACTAACTTTGAAACCGATGTTCAGTTAAACTTAATTTTTGACAATTATTCAGTTTCATAAATATGAATAATAAAATAATTTAGAAAATATCTTTAAGATTTTTCAACTATAAAAGCTAAAGAAAATTTTGAATTAAGATAATGTGTCTCGGTTTTTGTTCACAAAGGTAGTTTTTGATGCGTCACCAACCTGGGGCTAGGATGTTACTTTCGTGCGTATGTTTACCGGCTACCGTGTCCTCCAAACTAGAACACGGCAGTGACAAGCACCAACACCATTTTCCCATTTAAGTTTATTTATGGGTACCTCTTTCGTTAACGCTAAGTAGTCTGGTATTCAAATCCTTACTATGTTAACTATAGCTAACTACTCTATCTTACGCTGTATATATACTAATTAATTCAGTTAAGGTATCTTTTTTAAAATAAAATCAATGTATTGTTCAATTTATTTTATTAAAAAATATTAATATCATTTTCTATACACCACTTTTTAAGACAACATACATTTTTATAAGAGCATATATTACTATGATAAATACAGCTTTGAATATCTGTTGACATAAAATATTTTTTATGAAGGGTTTCTAAACTAGGACAATTAAGATCTTCCAAATTATAAATATTATTAGTTTCCAGTATGTCTTTTAACCATACCACTTTTTCTAAACCTTTAGTATAAATACATTTATTTTTTAAAAAATCAGTTATTAAAGACTTATAATTAAAGTAAGGAATAAAGCCTTCATTCCATAAAATTCCCTTGTTCCTTTCTATCCAAGCCACTTGTAAACGTTCTTTTTTGGTGAGGTTATAGAATGGATATGGCGGTTTTATCAATAATATAAGACTGTTATTTTTACCCAAAATAGCTATTTCCTTTGCTATAAATTTATTGTTCTCATTTTTAAAACCTTGTACATCTACGATAAAGTTCATGATAACTTTCGAACTATGTTACTTAAAGGCTTATACTCAAAAAGACGATCGTTTATTATCAAACAGTAAGCTGTAGTATTATCAGGTATGGTTTCAGAGCATTCGATTTCTAATCGCACATCAATCGGTCCAGTTTTCAAAGTGTCATTTTGTCTTGAACAATCAACTACTAATAGAGGAGCCTTTTCTTTGAATGTATGTAAATCAAGCAAGGGATCGATGCCAGAACCGTAATAAGACTGACGAAAATTAGCATACATTTCATATAATATACTGTATTTACCTTCATCAAATTTCAGATTTAGTGAGTCATACGGAAAATATTGAGAGTTTAAAAACAACTTTATATTAGTTACTTTACAATGATCAAATTTAGATGAACTTTTGACTTTATTTACCTTTCTATCAGTTTGGAAGCCAAATACAACAAATCTTGGTTTTTCTAATTGAGAAGCTGTTTTAATAGACCATGACTGTTTTGTTGTTCTAGGTAGTAATGGGTATTCATATAAATCCCAATTTCTAAACGCTATTTGTACTGGGCGATCTTTTTCTAAATGCTTAAGAAGCGAAAGCTTATCTCGATCAGAAACTTTTACATGGGGGACCCGCCATTGAACTTTTTGTATATCTAGTTCAATATCTTCATTTTTATCTATAATAACACTGTTTAATGCAGACCTACTTCTATTTAATATTAACTCATGTTTGCAGTTAATAATAATTTTATTATAGTCCTCTGCAAACCCTAGTATTTTATTTAAAGGAATAATAACATTGAAATATTCATATTTATGTCTGGTACCATTTATGTTCCAACCCCAAACTTCAGAAACTTTACTTTCGCCTGCATTCATTGAAATGTAAGACTTTATAGTCGTCGTTATTCCAGCATTTTTAATACGATCTATTTCAACACCATTCAATTCGTATCTGATATCTTGAAATAGAAAAAGGATTGGGTTGTTGCTGAACTCAACATCTTTCTTTACTGGCTTTCCTAATGCATCTTTACTGATCACACGAGCATAACCTTCAATGTAAATTGAGCTAGCTGATGGTAGTACATATATATCCTGCTGATGAATTGGTATTCTGATCTCATCATTCTCTTTAAAGCTGTTATTATAAGGGTTGTAGCCATGAATTTCATAGCTTTCAATAGAATTGTCGTGATGAGGTAAATGCGAAATCTCAAGCATTTTTTATACTTTAAATCCGAGAGCAAGTAGAAATTTTTTATTATTTTTTGTTAATTTCTTTGTAGCACTCAAACGTCTTCTTTCTTTCAAAAAAGTATGTGAAATAGATGGTATTCTTTTATAAAGCGGCTTTTTATTGAAAATAATCATAATTCAGTTACATTAATTAACACACTATTGTGTACTTTCTTGCTTCACGCCAAATAATATATTGAGTTAAACATTAAATATCTTTTCTTTTATACTACACAAATCTTGTCTGATTAAAAAAAATATAAATATATTATAATATTTCAAATAGGACTTGACTACATAAATGCTTTTTTATTGTTTATCCAAAACAATTTTAGAAATTTTAAACATAAGTGACCACAATTATATGAATGATTTTGCTGAAAATTGTCATAATTGTATCGAAAATTTTGTCCCACATATTTTATGAATTCTCTGGGTGGTTTTAAATTACCATAACTGTCAAAGTATTCAATATAATTATTTATTTTTCCATAGGCTACCCAATGAGTACCAACATGTTGAGAGGAATCTAGATTGATAACACCACATTCGATAGGTAGTGGTTTTTCTGGTAATTCGTCTCTCATAAATACACCTCGAAAAAAAGGAATATCTTTCGAGTAATGTATTATATCATAATTGGTTAAAGCTCTTCTGGGTAGCCGGGAGCTTAGTTTTTTTTCATTGAAACAAAAATACCTAAACCATCTTTATAAGGTTTGAGATGCAGACCGTTTCCAATAGAACATGCTCCTACTTGCTTATTACGTCTTTTTAATTCTTCAAATCGTTTTTTTGCTGCTTTAAATCCATTAACAGCCTTTTTGATTCCAGCTACACCACCAGCTAAACTGCCTGCTGCAGATAATCCAGCAAGTATAGGTACAAGAGGGAGAAACCCTCCGGTTTTAGGTACAGGTATAACTCGTGGTATTTTTACAGGCAAATCGGATGCTAATTCTCTAGCTGTCTCGTACGCTAGTTCCATTAACATTTTTTTACATTTAGGTTTAATATTTTTGATATGTTTTTTAGTATGTGAAACAATATTTTTAAAGGTCTTTTTTAAACCAGTTCCAGAAGATTTTTTAAAATTTGTTTTGCGCACGGACATTTTGGTTTTATTGTCATTATTTAAATAAACTCGTTTTCCGGTCATTGCGTTTTATTTTAAATTTATACTTTAAAGACTGTATAGTATCAAGAACTAAATGCAAATGACTATAGTTTCTAGATAAACTCATTTAAATAGATTAGTGTTAGTTATACTCCACAAGTTTACAAAATGTTCAACTTGTCTATCCAGCTACTCTCACTCACTGGTAGCCCTAACCATTTAACAAATACTTTATTTCCTTTCCTTTTCAAAACTTTTTCAACGAGATATACGTTTGGATATTTAGTTTTATGGATTTCTTGTGAATAAAATGCTCCTAAAATAGGTTGCCCATGAGTGTCTTCTAATAAGTAAGTTGTAGGATTTGTATTTTGCACTCGTGTGATTTTAAATATTTCTGTGGACCAGTTAGGAGTATATCCTTTTTCAAAACATCCCTTAAATTTACTAATTCTCACAAAATCACCAACTTTAAATTTTTTGTACACTTTTTCTTTTAATCCAGAAGATTGAAAAACGTTTTCATATTTTTGAAGTACATATTTTTTATTATTATTATTAATCGATGCAGGTGACTGCCCAATCGTTCTGTGGTATGTATTATTGTATTCCGTCACTTTATTATCAAGTGTGCCATCAATCCATTTATAATTACCTTTTAAACTGAATTCTTTGTAAAGTTTGTTTTTTAATGTTCTTATTAATCTTTCTACAATTGCAGCTTTTTTAGTAGAATACGTGGAGTAGTGATTAATATTATGCTTATTGGTAATGATCTTAAACATGTTATTATAAAATTCTTTACCTAAATCTGTTTGTAGATTTTTTGGAACACGACCTTTCTTTAAAATATTTTGAAACGCTTTAGATACAGTTTCTTTATTTTTTTGTTTTAGTGGAATAGCCCATGCATATTTTGAAAATCCATCAATTATTACCAAAATATATTTATAACCAGAATTTACTTTTGATATTGCTTGCATATCCATCAAATCTGCTTGCCAAAGATCATCTATATCTTTCAATATAGTATTTCTTCGAGGAAAATTCACTCTAGCATTTTTATGAATTTCATTTACAACGTCCACTTTGCTCATAATGTCTGTTTATTTTTTTATCAAGCTCATTAACTTCAATACTTTTTTCAATTTTTTTTATTCGATTCGTCAAAGTTATGATATATTTATTAATAATTGATATTTCTTTTAAACAATTATGCATACATGTATTTGCAGTGTTATTCGATTCATGCGTTTTCACAGCATTTAAAGCTGTAATATCATCATTGTTATGCATTAATTTTCTCGAAATAGATGTTCCCAAACCGACATTCATGTTCAACGTAGTTTTCTTTACTAACATTAAAAACATGACTAAAGTGTTTTTATTCTTTAATAATACCTGCTTCTCGTAATTCTTCAACGATCGATACAATTTCATTATCATGATTACTGTTACCAGCACTTTTAGATGCGATTAATAATTTTAGTCTCTCAATCAGTTCATTGGGATCGTCCCAATATATGTAATCTGTGTTACTTTTATAAGATTTCATTATTGGTAAATATCCTCCAATTTTTTTATTACTATTTTGTTTATAATTTTGACTAAATAGTGGCTTAATAATTTGTCGATATTTCAATCCTTTATCACCTCTTAATTGTCCATTAGGATTAAAGTCTCGTTTATGGGCATTTGTACTATCAAGCATATCTTTGTAGTCAATTTTGTCATTTTCAGTTACGAGTTGAAGGTTAGGTTTATTACATATCAGAAGTTCTCTTAGACCGGGAGTTAAATTATAATTCTTGTTTTTTATTGTTACTACATATGATTTGTCTTGATCGGAAGTACCTTTCATCAGCGAAAAACCTACTAAGCAGTCTCCCATCATAAGTTTTTTATTTTCACTACGTATACCAAATGGGACATTAAGGTTATCATAGATATCGATGACATCTTCTTTCTTAAGAGATACCAATGTTTCATCGTTATTTCTTTCGTGGGAGTTTATTTCATCATCACTGTAGTCATAGTATTCTGAATCTTCATTAGAACCTGATTTAGTTGAGTTTAACGTGGGTTCAAATAGGTCATAATTTCTTACATTTTTATTAAAAATAGGACTATCTTTTTCACTTAAAGTGGCCAATGTGTGTAAGGGATCAGTAATTGGTTTAAATACCTTTTTGAATTTTAGATGCGAAGCATCTTCTTCATTTTTTATCAATTTTATTTTATTTTTTATACTTTCTACTGATTTAATCAATTGCTCTTTAATATTTCTTTCAGTCATGTTTAGCCTTACACCGAAAATCCGACTGTTGTTTACAAATACTTACTTACAAGTAGCATGTTTTTAATCAAAGTATGTTAATATAATAGGACATTACAAATATATAAATACGTCAAAACCTTGTCTATATCTTCCTTTATCTATAGCACAATCTTTATTTATTAATAAGAAGTTAAATGGATCTCGCCATATGACAGAACAAAGTTTTTTAAATGTAGGCCAATCCATGTCCGTATTTACATGCTCATTGTAAATATGTTTTAAATTAGTATCATCTTGTTTGAAAATAATCAGAAGATTAACATTATCTCTCAATAGTTGTTTAGGTATTTTAGAATAAGTTTGGGACAAATAAAAACAATCTATCTGTCGATGTCTTCCCATAGCAAAGTAATTTCGAATGTTTATTTGATTTTCACACGCGACATCATCAAAAATCATAATAGAATTTTGTAATGCCTCATTTGGGTGAAGAACTTCCTCATTATTATTATATATAAACAATTTAATTTCTGGAATTCTCTTTATAACTTGACTTAAAAAGCGATACTTTGGCTGGAAAGTTGTCTTTGAATATAAATAAATATGTTTGAACTTCAGTCCATTTTCATGTAATAATAAATTTAGCATGACATTAGTTTTACCACAGTTGGACGGTCCACATAATATGCAACGAATAGTATTAGGTAAAAGTATACTATGTTTTACTGTTTCTTTGAAATTTTCTAATTTTATATTATTTATCTTAAAAGTTTGATTTTGCTTAACAAACTTCATCATGGTATGTATATCAGCTATTCGACGATGTTTACTTATGACCAACAACATTCATGGTTCGTCTTTATAAATTGCCATAATTTGAATTATTTTATTAACTTTGGCAGCAAACCAAAATGACTTCATTATGACTACTAGAGATCGCCTATTGGTCGTATCTAAAATTCTTTGACAACAATAAAAACCCCTTACGTAAATTATGGGGTTTGTATATATTTTATTCGCCGATAAATTATTTACTTAATGTGGTGTTACATTTTTTACTTATTTACTGTGAATATCATTCTACTTTGGATTGAAATGAAATTCTTTCATTATGTGATACATTGATTGTATTTAATCATTAATGGGTCGGTACATATTTTACATAATCATACTTAATTTAAAAGTTATAAATAAAATGAACGTAATTTAAAACAGCTTACAATAATACAACATAACAGTAATATAATAACATATATTTTTAAACAAAATATGAATATAAATCTACATTGCTTAGAGCATTGCTTCACAATATCCCCAAGGCAAAGTGTGAATTTGATCTGAAAGTATTTGAACTTTGTCATCGCTTCTATTTAATACTTGCTTAGTAATTTGTTGTGAGTACAATATATGTTTGATTGATCTTATAATATTCATTTTCAGTGATTGACTTTTATCTAATAACAAAGAGTCATTGTAATTACTTATTTTTAAATGTTTAGTTACATGCATGGACATACCTTTCGCTTTTTTTATCTGTGTATTTAAACTATTAATGCAATACAATTTTGCTCTTAAGCCAGTAAATTCAGTAATTACATCTCCCCCCATTTCATCTTTAAATAGGCCAGGGATTTTAGAGTTTGTTTTAGGTATGTTATATTGATTATCTATCGAATAGTTACTAGTGTCAAAATATGTAATATTATCGTACATGTCTTGATAAAAGTCTTGTGTATGAATTAGATAAAACAAACTATCGGTATCTGTATAACATAATTCAACTTTGTCTCCATATTTATTTTTTATAAAATCATAATGAAACTGATAGAGGTGTTGTTTGGCATATTCTAAAACTGTAAATCCTATGTAAATCGGTCGATCCAATATTACCTTATCATGATATAATTGAATAGCAACAAAATCCTCAGCAAATATGGACAAATTTTTCAAGGTTGGGCTTTGAAATCAACTTTCGCGCACAAAGTTTTTTATTCGTGAAGTTTTGGTTATCATTCCATTTAGTTACTAATTTTATATCCACCTGTTTCCTTCTATTTTCTATAGTTTTACCAAATATTGCATTATTTAGAAGTTTAAAAAAATCTTTTTCAAAAGATGTTTTAGATGCTTTACGTAGATTGGTATTAAGATCTATATATTTCTTCAAAAAGTCATCTTGTTTCAACATAAGTATTCGATGAATTTTTTTTAAAACTAGACCGTTTTTTATGCATTGTTTTAAATGTATGTAATGAATTATATAATTTAATTTATCATATAGGTTGGCAATCAGCTTAGCTGATTTACCTCCTGGAGGTACAAATTTCTCTGCGGCAAATGGTAAATCTTTATGTTGATCATGTATACAATCCGGGTAAAATAAATCCACTTCTAAAATAAATCCATACAAATTGTCATCAGATACATGCATTAAATTAAAGTTATCAATTTCACTCTGAGTTAAAAATCTAAAATCTGACATGGGTAACTTTTTAGTCATTGCATACCCATAAAGATTATTACAATCCAGATATATTAAATAGCTCGATGGTTTTAGGTCATCGTAATGAGGTAAATATTTATTATTTGCTTCAGCATGACGGAGAAAGCATTGTGCTAAGCCTCCTCTTATACCATTTTCAATAAATGTGTAAATTTCTAAGTTACTAATGAGCTCTAATTTAACATTAGTGTACAAAAGCATGGCGTCCCAGCTCAAACTAGGTGAAGTCACATAATGAGCAGGATCCAGTTTGTAAAAATTTAAACTCGTTTCTCTAAATTTTTCGAAAATGTCGCAAAGCAATAAAACATCACATTTTAAATACAAATCACTATACTCGCCAAGCGTTTCTACTTTAAAATTACTCAAAATAATTTGAGCATGAGCACTCGTCATCGGTTAGAGATTGCATTGTCAAACTATTGTAAAAACTGGCTTTTGAAGGTAATTGTTTCTCATTGAATTTTGACCAGTCATCCATATAATCATATGGATAAATGCCTTTCTTTCGTAACAAGTCAAGTTTACTTTTATCTGGAAACTCTCTCGATAAATTAGCAAAATCTTTTTCTGTTAAGCTTTTACTTAGAGATTCTAAACTTGAGCTAAGAAAATGAAAAGAATCAATAAATTTAATCTGTATCGAACGTGTACCTTTTTTGTCTTTATAAACTTAGTTATTGTGAGATATTTTACTTTAGTTTTGGGTATTATTTCAATAGATCCTTCATATTTAGCCAACTCTCTAATAAATATATGTGAGTCATAGCCACTAAGATTATGAAATACCACTGGTATAAATGGACATACTTTGTATTTCAAATTACAATGTGAGTGCGCTGCGCCTCTATATTCGGAAGTAATATGATCATGATCATAGACCTTATCATTAGACAATAATTTATTGCATATATGACATGTAGTTGCATTTAGATGTTCTAGTTCCTGATTGTAAGTTAATGGTTTCATTGATAAATGAGCAGACAAATTGTTAATTTGCTTAACATCTTTTACCAAGCGTTTAATAAAGACTTCGACACAATCTATACCTCTATACGTGACAAACTTATTAAGTTTCTTATCGTGAGAACAACATATGTAATATGCAAAACTTGATGGCAGATGCCTTTTTAATGTAGTAGTATTTGTGGAATTGTTTTCATTGCAATCTAATAACAAACTTTCAAAATCAGCATAAATAATAAAATTAATTTTTAGTTTTCTTTCATAGTGTTTAAATTTCAGTATAGTATGTTTTTCTGGTAGTATAGTTCGGATTTTCGAACAAACATGAGATACATATTTGTTCTTATTTGTGAAAAATTGTAAACACGATTCACATAAGAAAACTTTACCATAATGACGTGTAACTTGACGGCGCACTAATCGTTTGAGATTTTTTATTAAACAGTAATGGCCTTTACCTTTAGATTCAATGTATAATAAATTTATGTGATACTTTTTCTTCTCCTTTGTCATATATAACGGTCCCGTAACAATACATTTATTGTCCAAACCATATATGGTAATGCTTATTGTAGGATTTATCACTTCAAAAAGTTTGATATCATTATGTGAAGGAGGTAATGATATTCCTTGAATATTGAGAACCTCGCTATAATGAGGATAGGATGTCGTTTTGCACACATTATTAGAACAAGGAAATAATGCGGCTACAACGCTCCATAAGAAACAGCAATTGTCAGTATTTTGTATATTTAAGCAACTTTTAGTATTCTGTATTATTGGAGGCAATTTTATGTACGTGCCACCTCTCATAGGACAATATTTTCCTATATTAATCTCAATATGACTTAGCGAAAGATATGTCCAACCTGACTGTACATGTTGAAATTCCGACATTTTCCGCATCAAGATGTGTATTTTGTTAGAAAAGAACTCATGTACAGTGATCAACTAAAGAGGATACGGAGTAGAACTTCAAGGGCAAACAACCCCAGGCAGACCTAGGAGGACGTTTTCGTACTCAGGGGAGAAGATTCTATAATGCAAACAAGTCGAAACTTTAGTGCCGTATCACAGAGATTATCCCCGGATTACCACGGCCTCTCTACCGTCCGGTGAACATGTTAGGCAGTAGGCATTTACTATCAGCTTGCATTTTCCTGTCCATAATCACGGCGTGACAGACCCAGGTGCACCGACCGCATGATGCTAAAAAGCAAACCTAAAGAGCCGTTAGGCTTCGTCAGTATCTGCTGTTAATGTCAAGCCACGGCGTGACCTATCCCTGTGACCATTGCCATGTAGCCTAGTAGTTGTACATGCTGATGTGCTATAGGAAAATCCTACTGAACATTCTCATCTGAGCCGTGACTTCCTAAAGCCACAATCGTTGTGATAAGTATGTGCTGGCAAGCACGTTCTACGAAAAGTCCGATATCTCGAAGAGCAGAGAACGCACGGTGGTCTCGCACCATCCACAGGTGCAGGCAAAAGCTATGATCGGCGGTAGTGACAACACGTGCATGGTAAGTTTGTACTTCCCTGAATATCAATTGGCAAAGATGGCGGGGCTGGTAGAACAAACGTTCGTATAAAAAACTTAGTGCGCGAGTAGCCGCTGGCGCGGTATTGTGCCAGGCCTTCTCTATAGTACAAACGCATGCCGAGCGGTGGCGCTGCGTACGTGCTACATATAAAGATGAACCAATTATATTTACGACAAATAAAATCTTATCGCGAATAACAAGTTGTATTACGTGTGGATTTAGCGGGAAAAATAAAACAACCATAATTCATTCAACATCATAGTTTAAACAAACAACCATTATGGCAGCAACCACTAAACTATTTTGAGATTGGTTTTTATTGCCATGCGCTTTGAAGATGTGAATCTAAAAATAATATTTAAAAAAAACTACTCAATTGTTGATACAGCTGGCACGAGAAAAAACGAAATCATTTTGTGAGCATTCTGTAAAGTACTGAACCGCGCCGCTCTATCTCGACTCCGTTAACGTAGTCAGCACACGCCGCGGAAATAATGAAGCTGCGAAAGATGTCCTCGCTGTACATGTCTGGTTGTTCTCGTAGCAGCGTTAAAGCGATTTCGAGCACCTTCAACCAACTCGCGACATGATGCGCGCAGTAATGATGGAAATGTTTGAACTTGCACCGATCTGATTAAGGCTTTTCAAAGGTTTCCATATGTTGGTCTCTCTTCTCAACCAAGTGGCACGGGCAGGAGGCGAATCGGCCGTCCGAGCATTCGTTTAAATGCGCGTGCATTTTTACGAAACTTATGAGTTCCGCAATGCCTAAATGGTCTCATGCACGGAGACACAATTCCACCGACAACCGGTGACGAAAAATTGACGTTAATCAGTAAACGTTCTTCTTTTTGTCTCATGCCATCAAAGTTGTACTCGATGACCAACGGTTTAGCATTAATGAATATAGTTTTGGTCTTGTAGGTGGAGAGTTGCCACAGTTTTTGCCGAACAGCGTCACACGTGAAATAATGAGGGTGAAGAGAGAAAACGAACCGTCTGTAATCTTGAAAGTCCATGAAGTTCGCCATGTATAAAATCATCTCTAGCGGGAACACTATGCTTCTTGATGATAAGATCGGCGGTGTGCTTGCGGGCCGACGCGTTTTTCTAGGACCGCGGCGGCGTTTTGACGCCGAGCTATTTTCTTTCGAATTCATTTTAATACGAAACGTACACTTTGTGAAGCGCCGGAAAAACTAGCGAGCGACTGGCACGATGTACGGATACGTTCTGCAGTATCATGCATTTATATGCGACGAGGTGATACGCGCTATTATGAAATATTTACGAATGCGCGGACTTGATTAATCGAGTTATTAGCGTGTGTCACTAAACATAGCTACAGATTGTCAACGTTTCAGTAATATAAATATTTTCATATTGAGTGTTCCGCCTAAATTAAAAAACATTATATTCCTAACCGAGTCTCGTAACTTCGGCTTGCCGTTTCCCTGCTCATAGGTCCTAAGCCTCGAGACAGAACAATGTCAAATAGTTAAGGAGAAGCGAGGAAAGAGTTACTTTGAGAAACATTGAAAACATACAATAATATTGTGAAAAACTGCAAGCGATAACCCCTGTTCAATTTGTTTTTACAGAACGTGTACTATTTTATCTGGAATATATATAGAAATCATGTATATAATTCTGCTTTGACCGCCAAGTGACATATTGATAGCGACAACTGTTTGTACTGTTAACCTTCCGTTTGCATAACTTGCCCGCTGTGCATGTTGACGATCATTGTGACGGCGAGCACAAAGGAACAGACATTATCGCGAACATGTACACATGTTTATTATCTTATGCATTCTGTCAACACGGTGAACCTCGCTATCATGCTCTACTAGAACTATGCCAAGTAACATTAGAATGCTGCGAATCTACGATACTTATCTCCCGATGCCTCTAAAACTATTTCGCTTATTTCTCATCCTACTGTAACAAACAGGGTGTCAACAAAAACAAATATATTGAATCACAAAATATATGAAATATATGAAAAACAAATATTTTATTTGCGAGCGTTGATACGGTCGGGCTAATTGCGCGGGTTATCTGTTGCGCGGGAGACACAATAACAACTGGATAAGTCTGTGTTCGGTATGGTTCATTGACAATTTGTTAGTAAACATCAATATTAAGGTCATCGTGCACTGGCCCCGCCATCCCTCGTGCATCACAGAGTTATCATTTGGTTTAGATATGACACGTAATTGTTGATAGAATCTTCGTCTGGATACTCGTTGTTTTCCTTCGCCATGAGCAAAGGATGTAAAAAGAACTTGAGCCAATGATTGAGGATGAAACAATAGTGGTGCGAGTGTCCATACTGACATCCATCAGTTAGGGGCTTCCCAAAGGCTTTAGCCACGTGAGGGTTAAAATTCTCCAAATGGCATGTGCAGGACCGGTAGCGGTAGTCCGAACATCTGTCGTGGTGAACGTAGATCTTCACGAGGTTTTCTATCATCGACACGTCCTCGAACTCCTCCATAGGTGGCAGTACGATCTTCCCGAATATCGGGAGTAGGGACTTAACGTTGATAAGAAGAACGTCTCGATTTCGCCTCCACGGATCGTAGTTGTACTCGATGTTCAATGGCGTCCCGTCGATGAAATGTAATTTCGCGGTATGAGTCGACAAATCCCATAATTTAGCTCGAACATTTTCACTCTCGTCGTTGTTCGGCCAAACGGATCGAACGAAATTTCGAAAATCCACAAAAGACAGGAACGCACTCGCATGGAGAATTATTTTCTCAGATAATTTATGCTCTCCCGCGAACCGCTTCGCTCGCTGCGGCGAGCCTCGAGTAATCTTGCGTTTTTTATTCGTCATTCTTAGAATCCGTTACACCGAACTTGGCTTTTATTTAAATTGCACAATAGAATCGACACGTCCTACGCGTTAGATGTTCAAATGCCCAACTGATACTCAATATCAGTCCTCGTTAAACTTTTTATTACACTGTTTATTTTCTTGTAAAGCGTTATCGCGGAAGCAATATATTGTTGGACCATTGACGCGAGGCATACAAAGAGGTGTCCATGTATTACCTGGCATTTGCAATTTTATGCACGTACATACAACGTGAACTTTGTAATTTCGTGATTTATTTAGCATAATAAAATAGTTTGGCGCTAGAATGTTGGAAGACCGGTTTCAAATATATTTGTCCACTGCACGTTTTTATTTTGTTTCTATTTTTGTTTTTATTTTTGTTTCTATTAAACAACACGTGTCGATCGTGAACTTGACTTTCTACAAAACGTTATAGCTTCGAGGCCGCCGCGACTGGTTCGTGGTGAAGTTCTAGATGTTCATATGTCTACTAAATTAGACTTCGTTACGATTGAGTCATTGTAATGAAGATTGATTGTTGGATACGATGGAGTCGGTGTCCACCGTGATCCATTGACACCAAATAGCCTCGCCTTTGAATAAAAAGTAAATAACATTGCATCATACATGTCTATTCTATGATTACAAATATGTTTCCATGGCTAGCTTGTGATAGTTTATCAATGGGTTATCGCCCGCACGCTTTTGTGCTACTGACTATATTTGAATTGACATACAATATATACATTTTTTTTAAACATTTAATCGTTGACAAGGCACATGTAATTTTCCACTATTTCTAAAATATGAATTTCCGAACATTTCAGCATTTGTATTGAACAAATGTTGGTATTTTTTTACAAATACGCATACGGCCCAGATATACAAACATGGTAAGG
>DWBC01000030.1:0-11847 GCA_018237325.1 Calydna sturnula
CATTTATGTTCATCACATAAATGTCTTCCCTGCCGGGAATCGAACCCGGGACCTCATGCGGCCAGGCGACTCCGTAAACCGCTAGGCCAATGAGGCGGTCCAGTATGTCAAGTATGATTAATTGAACTAAAAATATAAAATAATTGTGCATTTGAGGGTTAACAAGAGGAGCACTTGATATTAATGCCATCTGGTAGCAAGTGTTAAAAATCGATAGAGGATGCGGAGATACAGAAGTTAAACCATTCTAGTCCCTCTGGTGGCTTAGACCGCTGAGTTTCTTCCTCCGAATTGTCTCAGTGTGTGGCATCGTTCCAGTCAGGTAGTAGATTTAAAAAAATGCCTATCCGTCTAATGATATATGTCATCTATATGAATAAAATGTTTTTGAGTTTGACAAATGGCTCTTTCAAAACGAAAAAATCGCCTAATTTTTAAACAACAATCTCAATCATTTGATACAATCGTCTCGAAACGACACGAATCATTTTGAGAAGGAATTGGTAATTTCTCCACCTACTTGGATCAACGCTATTTATTTATGAATCTTCTTGTAAGTTTCAAGGTATGATATTGAAAGGGATGAAGCCTTATCGAATGTAAGAATTATTATTGATGATGTAGAACTGAAACAAGTGCATGAGATTATAATACTATCATGAATGTGGTTTTAGCGGAGATGAAACCTCTGGTGTAGCCAGGAGAGTAAGTCACTCTTAAAAGCGCTAAGTGAGTTACCGTCCCAGTGCGCACTACTTGCGCTACATGAATATGTGTTTATTCAAACCTTGATAATATATGAGTTAATGGTGGATATGTCAAAAGGAATACTCCTTTTGGAAAGTAGGATTAACGCCATCAAAGTGCGGCGTTATTCCAAAAACGTGGAATAGAGTATATGTAGCTCTAGCTCGGTACACAAATTATAAATAAAACAAAACAATTTAAAAAGTTATATTTATTCGAGTACATAAACTACACCTTAATATTATGAATAATAACTATTTTTCCGCACGATAAATATGTTTTAAGTGGATTGAAGACACCAGCATCGGTAAATCTCACTTCATCCGATAAGCACTATCACATAGCTTACATACATGTTTACATACAAAAATATTTAACTTTTAACAGCGGCTCAACAATGTTGTGGAAAAAGGAACAGCATAATACTTAGAAAAATAAATTAGAGGTTAGTATTAATGGCACTTGTATGTACTTTTTGTTCCACTAGTTATAGCTTTGTATAGTCGCTAATAATATTCAAGAGACGAATAAATTTAGCGGTAAAATCTGTTACAAGCATACAAGTCTGTTACAAGCATAGTATTTTTGAACAATCTAATATTTAAAATCTCGTGTTAGTGTTTGTAACATAACTTCTCCGAAACGGAGAATGACCGATATTTATAAAATTTCAATTCAGTGAAAGTAAAACTACAAAAGAAGAAGAAAAAGTAAAACTACATATTATCCATATCATGTGTCCCAGTATAGATTTTTAAAGTTCAGTCAATATGCAATGTTCAGTCAATAATACATAAGTCATATGGATCAAGTACATATTTTGAAAGTTATTTCTTCACAAAAACCATGTTCAACATTTTTTGCCCATTCAGCAAGAATAAAAATAACTTTTACTATTTTTGTCATAATCAAAATTGCACATTTGAGGAATAAAATGATTTGTGTAAAAAAATATTTTTTTAAATCGGGTAATATGAGTAAATAAACAAAATTAAATGAACTAAGCCAAATAATTTTAGGCATTTCCAAAGTAAAATGCGTGCTCACAATTAGATGGAATAAAAGTTTATTCGCGCCAATTTTATTCGTCTCTTTCTAATCAAAACAACTTTCCCTTAGTTTATAATCTTGTCCAAATGAATAAGAGTAAACGCTAGGCATATTGTAAAGTTACACTCCAGTGTTGTTATCACTTGAAGCCAATCAGCTCATATTTCAGTTTCAATGTGTATTTAATAGTTAATCGATATCAAATACAATATAGACACCGATGTTTCTAACGGACAGTGTCAAGTTTTTGCAAAGCATTTGCAAGAGGATATATACATACCACATGCACTCATAACAGCACTCCGATTCGCGAAACAAAATCGCAATCAAATCGAAGCTACACCAACGCTACGCGTCGGTTTCCGTATTCTCTTAACATTTTACAAGGTTATGATGCGATTCTATTGGTTTAGAAAAGCTAGGCGTAGTTTCAATCGGACCAAAGTCGGACGTTAACCAAATCGCAATTGCACGATTGCGTTTTAAAATTATGTCAATCGGAGCTGGGGTCACGCAGTTGCGTTGCCGTGCTTTAAGGAATATGTAGGTTCCTTTCCTGAAGGCACCCAAGTCATATTGGTTGGTTAATTATAAATAAACTATCTGCTTCCCTTCCAGGCAGCTCATATGAGGCGAGCAAAAGGTATACGTCACTGCCGTACTCCGGTTTGGAGGACCGGGTCCTTAATACAGACACACCACTTTTCTTTGAAAAATAAATCAGATTAAGTACCGTACAATCACGCCTTATGCCATCTCCACTTTATTTTTACTACTCTGTGTCTTTCTGGTCTTTTGAAACTGTGAATTGGTTCGTCTAGGCCGATTTAGAAAAATATTTTTTATTAACGGTTACTATCGGTCTGGTCCCAGTATATACCAAAATATTATTCTGATAATAAGTCCAGCCTTCCATTAAATGATTATCACAAATCAGATACCTACTTCATACTCTACTACTAAATTCTTGTTATATGTGTAGTAATTCTTGTTATATGTGTAGTAATGTGAAAACTAATTATTTTAATCTTGTTTTTGCAAAAAAAATCTATCACTATCTTACTATTTACAACATTTAAATGCGCCATACATATTAAAATAATTATTCATCGATAGGTATTCAATTCTTACACATTTCAATTCTTAAAAGCTCTTCTTAGGGGACTTCAAGTATTACGTAACGCAAATTGGGGGGGTGTTGTGTAAAACGTTACGATACGGCATGTTACGTAACGTTGTTTATTTTTAATTTCTCTAATTTCCTTAGCGTGATTAAAATTAGCGACTTCCCTGTACTTCGCGCAACATGATTGCAAGTTTCATGTAAAAGGTACAAATGCTCTTTTAAGTGCTACGTAACGTTTTGGCCGTTGGAAGGAGGTGCATAACAATGTAACGGCACGTTAGGGGAAGGGAGGGACGAAAATTTTCTTTGAAATGTAATACTTGAAAGCTTCTTTAGGCCACCAATACGCGCAGTGTGAATTCTTGACAAAAACGTAGAGCCTGCCGTAGTGTATAGGTACTATCTATTTATGAAGAATACATCGCAGTCAAAATAAATAATTTTACCAAAATTACTCTACTTTTTGGCAAAGGATCGTTTGAACTTGCTATATTTTAAATCTCTGTTCCTCCCTCTCTCTCTCTTCTCTTTCCTTCCTTAATTATTGAATTTCCAAAAACACTTATTTCCAAAAACACCGTACATCTCCTACTTAGCCGTTAAGGCGACAAATTTTATTTTAATAGAATGAACGGCTTTCGCTTTTATACTATATGTACCTATATGTATTTGATGTAAAGTGTAGAGACGAAGTGCGCAAACTGGTCGATAGAGCATTTAACTCCATTTTGAATCCTTGAATATCGCAGAGGGGGCAAAATCTACGGTCCGTACAATCCCCATTATCCCTAAAATTCACTAGTTTGTTAGTTTCAAGTTCTTGCTCAAAACGAGCATGTCCAGGTATCTAAATATCTACATACGGCAGATACTTTTTTAATGGAATTACCCTAATGAGATAAGATAGACATTAGACCGATTTGTTTCTATATGATAAGTTCGAACTTCCGAGGGATTAAAATACCGTGCTCAGAGAATATAGTTTCTAGAATTCTAAGAATCGTGCTCAGAGCGGGCATGAAGAATTCCTAAAACCAAAAAGATCGTGCTAAGAGCGAGCATGTATAATGTAGAGTTTCTAGAACTAAAGAGCACGTTCATAACGATCGTGTAGGATTTATAAAACGAAAAATATTGTCAAACAAAAGAGAACATTTTCCATTTCGAATTTCTATGAAGCTTTCCATTTAATAAAAGAACAGGCATCAACTTATTTGTAAACAACATAATAAGCATTGCGAGAAAAAACAAACCAACAAAAGTTTATTAAACAACAAAATTTCAATTAAAACAAACACATAACTGCAGTCGTAGCAAGAAACTTTCAACTTAAAACCAAGAAAAGTTGCGGCGCGATTAAACGGAAAAGTTCCAACTTTGAAACTTCGCAAAATCTTTTCGATGTTCAGTAGAAAGTCGATGCGTTCTTCGGAATTAATTGCATTAATAAAGTGCGGAGGTTTACGGCACGCGGGGTGAGGGTGAGGAGGGGAGGGTTGGACGCCGGACAAAGGAGAGGCGCGGCCGGCTGTCGGACCGCGGCCTTATCAACCGGCATACACTCGCCGCGCGCTTCAAGTGATGCACGCACTTACGTATCCGTATTCGTTCGGCCAGTCCGCGATCGAATTGTGACTTGTGATAAGTGTGTGAAATTTGAACCGAGACCCGTAGTGTGTATACACGTGCCAGCGCTCTGCGCTTCCCAGTTAATATCAACAGGAGTGCGGTTATTTTATCACAACGGAGCATTTAGAAGTTGTAAACAAAACGCACGTGCTGGCTCGCAAGTAAGTCTTAATTTGCATTGTTGGGATATTTTTACGTTTCTTTATACGAATTAGAGAATATTTTTTGAATATTGCATACAAAGTATAATTAAAGTTCTGAGAAAATGTAAATATGCTTACAACATAATTGAAGGTAGATTAAATTTATACATTGATTGCACTCTCATTTTACATTTGCTTAGGAAATAAATAGTCTTGATCTCTTTTACACAGGTAAAAAACACAGATAAGTTCAAATCAAGAATTAGCAGCTATTTCTTTTTTGGTATATTTTTTTATCTGTTAAATTACTAAAAGCGCCAAACATTTTAGTGACGACTGAAAACAATTCTTTCGTCGTTAAAAGTGACTAATATGTAAACACAAATATTATTTTATAACTTTAATAAAAATTTAATTAGAAGTAATTATTTGATACTAAAATTGTCGAATATGAAAGCATATATGTTTGAACTTTAGTTTTATAATATATTAGCTATATTATTTTTTATGTAAAATCTTAATGTATAGATATACTAAATATATAAAAGAAAAATAATAAATATTTAATGTTACGATAACGTTACAAAAATATAAAATATATGTAATGTTACAATATTCTACAAGAAATATAAAATTAATGTTTTAAATGGTAAACAAAATTCAATAAAGCAGGTTTAAAATTAATTAGGTAACATAATTCAAAAACGAAGAGCAATTAACCGATAAAAAATACGCGGCGTATTTTGTTTGAGTCGTGCACCGCCATCTATTGATTGTTATGAAAAAACACAACTGCAAGGTCACCGTGTCAACGACCTGCCAACTTTTGCCGCTCACTGTTGCGGTAGGTCATAATTTTATGTCTTCTTTTTGTTTATCTTTTCGTAACTTCACATCAACTCACGTAAACACAATTATTATGCTGATATTCTGCCAACTTTTTGATTCGTTGCAGATAAAAGATAATTATTAATTAATCATCATAGTTTTATTAATCATCATACTTTAGTTATCTCATTGTTTGATTGTAGTGTAGGTATCAAGAAGATCTAGAACTTACTATTTGCCGGTCTGTATTTAATAAATTACGTGCTAATATATATACCTAATTTTAATTATATATAAATTATACGTATATATAATTTATAGACCGGTGTTATAATATTGCAATTACTTAATTAACTCATCATAAGTTAATAAAAATAATGATTTATAGTTTCGATTAATTTTTTTAAAGTTACAATCATAAACATGATTTAATAAATCAGACGTTATGTACTAGGGGAAAACTACGACGAAGTGACGTAGAAAAATGATCGTTAAATAAAAGGAAAGTAAACATATAAATAGTATATATGTAATTATTATAAATAGTACATCCAATTACCTACACCTGGTAATAATTTTGTTAGTTCAACATATTTTTATTCACAGCAAAATTTTAAAGTTTAGGATTTGGTAACTCCTAAACAAATGAATAGAATTTAACGTAATTGTATAACATGCATGTATTTAGCAGGCAATATTTTAATTTTATAAGTATTATTCTATCTCATATTGATTCATTTATATTATTAATTTTTTTCGCATCCCTCTTAAAAAACGTTAAATATTAAACCCCCATTCCACCCAATTGGAGTTGAATTTTTAAAGCCTTCTCCTACTTATAATCTAACTCTGTGCCAAATTTTATCTATATAGGTCTGACAGTTAGATAATGTAAATAGGTAATATGTGTATATGAACTATACAAACAGTCTTGTAAATATAAATCACTTATTCACTTACCTTCCCTATCGAATATGACCTGATTCAAATATTGATTTAATGACAGGTCAGACAGGATTTAGGATCATGTCAATTAATTAAAATATTAGTATGTATAAAACATAATTAACAAATGTGGAAAGTAGTTGGCTTTATTTATAGTTGCATCTCAATATGAAGTTCTTTCCCTGTCTAAATTGAAAAAATATCAAAAAATAAAACATGCAAAAATTGGAAAATGCCATAAACTAACGCTCCAATTTAAAAAAAAGTCATAAAAAGTCAAATACACAACATAATATTAGCAACAATTGTTCGCCTCCGTGAATACCCGGTCCCTATTCAAATTATTATATTTTTACCTTTCATAGTAGCCTTTGTCACTTTTGAACAATTTCCAACCAACCAGCTTTCTAGAGTTTTTGCCTGTCCAGTTGTCAAATATTTGTTTTACATAGGCGGGTTTCACCTTTTCCATTTGTCATAATTTCCGCAGGTTTACCCTCCAGCTACATATTTGCCACTCACAAAGCAATAAAGTAGACGTGGCATATAAGACGTAAGTAATTTGTATAATGTGAACCATTGTCACCGAATACAAAATCTACATATAAACATGGAACGACTGTATGAATATTTTTTATTAGTGCTATCATATTTAAGCGGCAAAACGGACGAAACGACATTTTATGAACATATTTCTTCTCCATATAAAATTTACCTTTACCAAAAGACATTTCTCGATGCTTGTATTATCTCGAAAAAATCGTATCGTTCGTAACTATAGATTAACAAAAAAGGAGGTGTCCTCATCAGGATAAAAGACCAGAGAATGATCCATTCCTGTTTAGTTTTATGTTAATTAGAATGACACGAGTATAAAAACTTTAGTACAGTTTAAATCTGTTTATTAGCCAGTGATAATGTCCATTAACACCGTCTTCTCAAGAAATTATTGATTAACTAGCGGCCCACCCCGGTTTCGTACGGGTATAAAATGTAATTATTTACGACCTCACATTAAGAAACCCCAAAATTACAGTAATTCTCTAATCATATTGGATGTTATCTATATCTATATATATAAAAATCAATCGTGGTTCGTTAGTCTCGCTAAAACTCGAGAATGGCTGAACCGATTTGACAAATTGTAGTCTTAGAATAATCGTGGAAGTGCTGGGAAGGTTTAAAAGTTGAGAAAGTCCCGGGTTCGATACCTGGCAGGACAACGGCTGCCGGGTCAGCAGTTATACATATAAACCTTCCTCTTAAATCACTCTATCTATTTAAAAAAACATGCATCAACTTCCGTTGCGTATTTTTAAAGATTATAGCATACATAGGGACAGGCAGAGAAAGCGACTTTGTTTTATACTTTGTAGTGATATATACATAATATTTTTTTACTTACTTAAATTCTTATTTTATATTAAAAAAAATACATCATATATTACATATAAATTTAAATATTAAATGACGTAATATTCAAATACATTGTAAAAATAAAAATAAAAACAAACCATCAAATATTGTTATTATTATTTCAATGTTTTTTGTGTGCTATGACTTCTACTATATTTTGTCCAGCTTCATAAACTACACAGTTCTACACAGTTTGAGAAGCTGCTGCTGCAGTAGCAAAAATAAATCTCTTCCTTAAGAGATAAGTTCGTAAGTTTTTTTTCCAAATATGTTTTATTATATATCGATGTTTTCTGTACACGAGCAAAACGGAAGATTTCTTATATAATAAGAACGGCGAAAGAATGGAATTCTCTGCCTAAAGAGGTATTCGCTGACCAGTACAATTTAGAGGTCTTAAAAAAAGTAGGAAGGAACCTCCTAACTTAGAGTGTACACGTTCGACCTCTGCATCATTTTCCATAAGATAAGCCGCGAGTTATTATGCTAAGCTTATAAGTTGTAACTATAAAAAATTTTACGTAATGTTTTAAATTATATAAAGTAATCTATTCTATTCCTATAATCTATTTGTACAGAACATGCTTCTGTATATTAAAATAGTATAAAAAATAAATAACACAGTGAATTATTATTTAAAAAACCAGGCTGTGCGAGTCGGACTCGCGCACTAAGGATTCCGTACCATCATCGAAATAATAGAAAATCATTAATATTGTACAAAAAATACAAAAAAAAGCACGTTTATTGTATGATATATGAATATACACAATTTTTTTATTTTTAGTATTTATTGTTAAATCGGCAACGGAAATACATAACTTATGAAAATTTCAGCTTTCTAGCTATCACGATTTATGAGATACAGCCTGGAGACAGCGGAGGATAGGGTTCCGTTTTTACCTTTTAGGTACGGAACCCTAAAACAGTGAAACTCAGGGCACCAAGTCAACAGGCCCCTAGTAAATACCCATATCACAAATAGCTGTAAATAACTCTCACTGTAATAATAATTTATAAATTCTAATTAATTGTATTTTTAACTTTAATGAAAATAATAAAGGTAGGACTTGAATATGTCATTATAAATTTACTAGAATTAGGGTGTCTAAATGTTTATTGCACCAAGTACTTATAACAATATTCAGCACACCAATGTCTCCATGTATCTGCAAATTATGAAGGGTCAGATTGAAGAGGGAAAGTGTAAGAAGAGGAACGAATGTTTTTGAGTCGAACGAGGTATCGTTTGACGTTTGGATCCATGCTTGTCGTGTAATGGATCTGGCGATTTTTTATTTGTTTATTTAATTGATACTCTAGAGTCTGCGCATAGTAAATGTTTCATGGAACGGTAATATGTATTTTAATGAGCATAATGCGAAGACGACCGCAATCAAGACCAAAGCGCTTCCATTTACCTCGTAGATTACCATATTTAGACGTACCCGTATTCTATGTATTTAATACTAATTGTTGCCTGCAAATTCGTACGAGGTTGTAATAAAATAACATTACTACTTTTTGAGTGCATTTGACAAAAGTGTCATTTATCCTGTCCGGGGTCATAATAACCAAACCATTCAGTGACATTCGTCCACTAATTTTTGAGTGATCCAATGGTTCTTCATTCATACATGTACAAAAATTTAAAAACAACCGATTATACAATGTATAACACCATATTATACCAGCAACTCTTATAAAAAAATTCAATGTACAGACTAGGATATTATCTAGGTGCCTACGTTATCGCGACCAAATGTACTTTACGTCTTTTCTTCGGATTCAATTTATCGTTGTACCAAATTTTATATAAATCAGTTTAGTAGTTTGATCTCGAAAATGCAACCCATTTTTGAATTCATAATATTGAGGATAAATTAATTCTTTATTAGCTGTTTTATATTTAACAAAATATATATATATATGTATCAGAAACCATTTTTGTAATGCTTTCACTATGTAAGAAAGTGCAGTATTTCAGACAAAAAGTGGAATGGAATGTAAATATAGCATTTTGTATAATATGTCATTCCAGCTGCTTTGTCGTGTTAATAACAAACGTAAAATACATAGCTAACCTATTTATTCCTTCTTTACAGCACGCGAAAAGCCAAAATGGCGACAACAAAAGGAAAACGTCCTATGCGTGCCCTCACACCAGGAGACAAAATTGAGGCAATACAACGTGTTAATGATGGAGAGTCAAAAGCTTCGGTGGCTCGTGACATCGGCGTTCCAGAGTCAACGCTGCGAGGTTGGTGCAAGAACGAAGACAAGTTACGCTACATGACCTCACGGCTTTCCTCGCCGTCAGGCGATACAGACAAGAGCAGCGATGGAGACCCGCCAGAAAAGAGAGCTCGTACAGAATCACCAATTACTCCAAAATCGAATGAAACTAGTGGTCTAGACTTATCCAGTGCCGCGGCAGGTGTACATCCATTACAACAGACAACACCCTTAAATGATACACCCGTGGAACTAACGACCAAACGCACTGAACCATCCCCACCCATACATCGAGAGCGTCGACCGGAACCGGGAGCTAGCGTCTCTATGAGTGCCATCAGTCCCTTATCAGGGCTCCCTCATCTCCCCGGACTAACGCATACACACTTAGGTATGAGCTTCAATGAAATAGCTACTAATCTGTCTTTATTAGCTCATTTAAACCCTAGTCTATCCGCTCTTTCTGCTCAACCCGCCAGTAGGGCACTTCGGTCAATTCGCTCACCAAAACCCGCACATAATGGAGTCCACGGCTTAAATGACACAAAACACCATCATCGGAGTAAATCAAGCCATTCTTCTTCAAACGATTTATATCGCCCCAGCAGCTCTAAGTCAAGCCACCTTGGAAGCCAGTCAGGTGCTACGCAAGCGGCGGATGAATCATTGTGGTATTGGCTTAAAACTCAACAACTCTCATCTGCTATGTTCGACTTAACAGCTCAAAAAGCATCGACCCGCCCTCTCCAATTAGGAAAACCCACCGAAGCTACATTACCTCCTAAACCCGTTGCACCAATACCACCAATTGCAAATCCTCTCGATTATCCCAACAGACATAACATCTTGTGGCAGTATTACAAACAGTTTGGTGGTGGTATGCCTTTACCAGATGATAAACTAAAATCAGCAGCACAGGTTCCCAAAGACAATTCGGCTGAAAATATCTTATATTCGCAACTTATCAAAGGCAAAACGGATGATGATCATGGCCGAACCACTACAAGTCCTGAACAGCTACCGCCAAATGCTCAACAAATGAAAATACCAGAAAGAGATAACGTAGATACTCCAGTTACAGAAGTATCAAGAAGTCCTGAAATCGGGAGTGAAAACAAAGAGCCATCTGAAAGACCAATCGAAGTAGGTAGAACTCAAACGAAAGTAAGGAATGTTTTAGACAATTTACTATTCAATAATAATAATCAAATAGCTGATGATGAGATGAAAAGCAATGTGGTGAGTAACGGAGATTGCGAGACTGATACAGCTGAAGCCTTGGTCCATGGAGAGAAATTTCTGGCTTGGTGTGAGAGCAGCAGCGACCCTAGTGTGACCCGCATGCATGTACACCAGTTGCGAACGCTGTTGGACAATCTGCGCCGGCGGCGACCCACGGCTATACCCGTCGTCGATGCCACACGCCGCAAATAGACATCAAACGAGAAAACCATTCGTTTTCTACAGGGAACTTCAATTATGTATAAAAATAGTATAGTGACGTTGTCGCCAGTAAGCGTTCACTTGTGATATGTTTAGCCAAATTTGCGTAATTTCTTTGTTCTAAAAGAAAAGCTATGCATCTTATTTTTAATTTAAACTAGTTTATACTATATGTCTGTAAATAAATTGTTTGTTCTCTTGCTTGGTCACGTGACTATAGTTATCTATTTCCGAGTTTATATACTTTTAATGTATCAATTTATAAATGCGTTTGCGAGTTCGTTG
>DWBC01000031.1:0-11841 GCA_018237325.1 Calydna sturnula
AGTCAACAACAGTAAAGGAGCCAGTTGCAAAATGGATTTCGAAGACGAAACTGTTGCACTCCATCGACGGCGCCAAAAATAAATAGAAAACGTTATTATGATTATAAAAAATACTAGCTATTGCCCGCGACTTCACCCGCGTTGCCGCTTTTTTTTGTAATGGAGACGAGACCGCTCGAAAATCGAGATATAAACTATTCTAATAATAGTGTTATAAACGATATAAAATCTACCCTATCTTTTAACTTGGACCAAATAACACACCCTAAAAAAATTCATTGAATTTGGTGCAATGTACATCAGCGTACTGTAACATCGTGACATGAGATTTTTATATATGAAAGACAACAGTGCAAAAAAAAAATACTTTAGAGATTAGTTCTCAAAATCGTTAGCGATTTCTATGTATTTCATGCTTCATTTTTTATTGTCCTGTGTGTACTATGTCTTTATAATATGTAAATTTCTAATGCAACATTTTTTCTTTACCGCCACAATCAATTGACCATCAATACCGTCATTGGCCTTTGTTGTAAGATATTTAAAACGAGTGCACACCTCTGCACTATAAGCAGCCGAATAGACAAAATGACGGACGCGGCACGCTACAATTGCAACTTGCAATTGCAACATCAATCTAGACGGCGGCTTCCACCGACTAGTGTCGATGTCTGCAGATACTTTTGCCACTTGTGTGTAAGAACTTTAATATTTGCTCATATCAATAACTAGCCGATCTGTACCCACGTTGTAGGGTGTCTCAAAATTTTACTTCTATAGGTTATAGCCATTCTCGTTAAATGGTCTATGTAACACTGAAATAATTTTTCAAATCGGACCGGTAGATCCTGAGATTATCGCGTTCAAACAAACAAACTCTTCAGCTTTATAATATTAGTATAGATAATAAAATATTATTTTTTGCGATCATCTCTTCTATAATATAATAAATAAATATTTATATTCCTTTGTTTTATTAAGAACTTCCAAAAAAGCTTTGTCTATCATATTTAATACCAGCTTCTTAACCCTAGGTAGGCTGAAAGAAATCTCCGTAATCGGGATAGGCTTACCTTTTGTATGCTTTGTATATTTTCTTTTGTGTTGATACTAGCCGTTGCGCGTGGCTTCGCCCGTATTCCAGATATTTAATTGACCCGCGGAACATTTTTTCGGGATAAAAATATTTTTTCTGTTGCATTTTTTTTAATATAAAGGCACATATTTCGACTTTTAGCTTTATTTCAGCTTAGGTTGTTCCGTAATTCTATGCTTCATAATATGAGATACAAAAAAAATACACGAGAAAAATTCAAAAAAATATTTTAAAAAACGCACTCCACCTGCTAGAGTATCATGCAACTGGAGCACGTAGCGCTCAAGGAAATACTAAGTATTAGGTTGTGCTATCACAATAAAGAAAAGATATATGGGATATTTATATAAATCACTACATAGTATAAAACAAAGTCGCTTTCTCTGTCTGTCCTATGTATGCTTAAATTTTAATAACTGCGTAATGGATTTTGATGTGGCTATTTTTAATTGATAGAGCGGTTCAAGAGGAAGGTTTATATGTATAATAACATCTAATAAAAAGAAGAGAAGTACTGTAATTTTTGAGGTTTCTAAAGTGAGGTCGTAAATAATTTCATTTTATAATGAAGCCGGGGCGGGCCGCTAGTAGGTACACTAATAAAAATAAATTGAATACAATATGGGTAGTCCCAGATATACAGTCCCATGTAACTACTTAATGAATATTATAAAATAAATTTAATTTTATAGATTATATTTTATATTACGGACACAACAATTTTTTTACGGACACAACATTTTTTTACGGACACAAAAAAAATTTTACGGACACATCAATTTTTTTACGGACACAACAAATTTTTTACGGACAACTTATTGGTAAACCTTCAAGAAAAGAGCGTACTCATGTCTAAAGGGTCAGCAACGCAACTGTAATTCCTTTGGTATTGAAGCTATTGGTGGGCGGCGGCGGTCACTTACCATCAGGTGACCCGTAATTTATTGGCTTCCTCTTTCTTTCACTATAGTAAAGTTTAGTCCTTTAAATTGTATGTTATACGGATTCGGTCTATATCCACACTATTGTTTGAAAAAATCAAAATACGTACAAATATAATATCCATACAGTCCTCTGCCTAGGCCTTAGGAACTATGTCTTGAATATAAAGACATGTGTTTGACAGGTGCAGTATTAGCGTCCCCTACAACCAAGAACATGTTTGCTGCGATGAAGGATGCAATACAACACATACACAATCGCGGCATTTACACGGGAGTGAACGATGTATATACGAGTGACGACTTCTTCTCTATTGAAGGTATTTTATCTGTACACATATGATTGAGACGATTAGAGAATGATGCGTTGCTAAATGAGAGGCAAGGATATTCAACCTCATGTGCGTGTTTATCTGTTACATAGTGACATGCATAAGGCTATTTAGTTACGAAACTCTAAAAAGGCCTTCGTTTTAATTTACTAACGCAAAAACTAAAATGTTAATTAGACATTTGTTTAAATGCAGGTGTGCCTCTGTCAAGAATGCCGGTTGCCTTCACAGAAGGAGAACCTAACAATGAAGGTGGTGCTGAAAATTGTATTCTCTTGTTCAAAAATGGCACCATAGCTGACGTCACATGTAACGATACATATCCATACATCTGTTTCAAACCGATTACAAATGGCATGGTTGTGACAAATTGTGGGACCACTGACAAAGGTAAGTAAGCTGAGCGCTAACCTTAAAATATCTAAAAAAATTATTTCCGTACAAAAATATGATATAGCAATTTTTTCAAAAAAATATTTATTTTTAACACATTGTCGTACTCACAAAAGCATACATTGAGTGTGAAGGATGTTAATCGGGTGAAATTGGACGAAGAATTGGATTGTAAGAAAGAAATTGGATTGTAAGATTAGCGACTTTAAATAATGGAATTGTATACGCTACTTTGCACCAAAAAGGAAAAATTATGAATTAGAAAAATCAATGTATTCTTTTCATATTTAAACTTCGCAAATATTACTATATATTCAAATTTAGAGCACAGCTCAAGTTACTGCCGATTCATCTTCGCAGATGTACCCATCGGGGTCTACAGGTGGTGGATGATGGATTGGCGATAAGATATTGTCTTTGCTGCTTTAGCAGTCCTCGACCATACAGCGGCAGATATTAGAGGGTGTAGTTGAAATTTTTTGGGAGATAATTTCTTATAAAATGCTACAAACGACCCGCTGAAAACTCTGTGACGTGGCGAGTAAGTGCCACCAGTAAATAAGCGCTCCCTGTGCCTGAGCAGCTATGCGTCAAGGAAAAGTTGGAGATATGGGAAATATACATTAGACAATTATTCAACGATAACCGACCACGTTCTGTTGAGATTTTGAAAGTTGACACAGGACCCCTTATTACTAAAACAGAGATTCTTTCTGTCATAAAACAAGGTAAAACCAAAAGCTGTGGATCTGGATGAGATCTCTCCTGAACTGCTTAAAGATTCCAGAGATAGTACTTTAGATTATCTTCCGAAACAAATCAATCTTATATACACAATATGAATACTGCCGTCAGATTGGCGGATCTACATTCGTAACGCTACCAAAGGTTAATAAGCTGAAACTTTGCAGTGATTACCGCCTTATATCGATCATGAGCCAAGTTTTAAAGATATTCCTCAAAATAATGTGGATACTTAAGAAATATGAAGAAACCATCTCACATACACAATTCGGTTTTAGGGCTGGACTTGGAACTAGGGATGCTCTATTCAGTTATCATGTGTTGGTTCAAAGGTACTGGAATGTTAACCTAGAACTTTATGTATGTTTCATTGATTATGAGATGGTATTCGATAGAGTACAACACCATAAATTGATGGCAACTTTTCAGAAAGTCGGTTTGGACTCTCGAGACTTAAGACTAATTTAAAACTTATAATGTATGAGTGGAGGAGCAGCTGTCTGCTTTTATTGAAACAGAAAGAGGAGCAAGACAAAGCTGTATTCTTTCGCCCTTGTTGCTTAATATGTATGACTAAACTATTTTTTCTGAAGCATTAGAAGATCTAGCTGAAGGAATTGTTGTCAATGGCGAAGTCACAAATAATATCTGCTATGCAGATGACGCTATCTTGGTTGCCAATAGTATGACAGGTTCACAAGCGCTTGTCGGTCGCGTGTACAGTGCCAGCGAAAAATACGGTGTCAACATCAACTGTAAGAAGACAAAACATATGATCGTAGGCTGAATACTTGATCCTACAGCCGTTTTGATGATACAGGGAAACACAATTGAGTGTGTTTATCGCTAATAGTGCTATGGTGAATGTTATTGGAGACCAAGCTATGGAAATTAAGGCCAGATTAGATAAAGTGCGTATTGCTTTCCGCAAAATGAAAAAAGTTCTCAGCAACCGCGAACTAAATATCGCATTACTTACTAGGATTGCACGCTGTTATGTCTTTTCGGTATTACCGTACGCGGCTGAAACTTGGACTCTTACAGAAACGATGAGTAAAAAAGTGGAAGCATTTGAAATGTTGGTATACTGTAGAAAGCTAAGGATCTCGTGGACGCATAAGGTACGGAATGAAACAGCTCTGCAGAAAATGGGGAAGAATGTAGAGATATTGAACATCTTCAAAGCAAGAAAGCTTGATTATCTCGGACATCTCATGAGAAACCCCATGTACAGACTCCTTCAAATCATCATTCAAGGCAATTAAAGGAAAGAGAAAGCCAGGCCGTAGAAGGAGATCCTGGTTTGCTGACTGTCGCCAATGGTTCCACATCAGCACCACGTCTTTGTTCCGAGCAGTGGTTTCTAAAGTGCGGGTGGCCATTATGATCGCCAACCTTCGTAAAAAGATGGCACCATAAGAAGATGAATGTACCCATATTCTGTGTTTTCTTTTCAACGTACTATATAATCGTGTTGCTCCTAGTTATCTCAAAGAACGTTTTGGGTTTCTGCCTCTCTCGATTCTCCTAGCCGCACTTCTGAGCGATCTATTTTACGACTTCCTGTCTCTGAATATCTCGTTTACTTCCAATCATCCACAATACATGCTGTAAGGTAATGGAATTCACTTCCCCCAAATATGAGAAATAGCCCATCCCTAACAATTTTTAAAAATCGCTTGAGGGAGCATTATTTCTCCATGTCATAATTAGTTGAAATTATATTTGTGTGTGGTATTACTTTCACGTATTTTTATTTGTGTATTTTTAAGTTTTTATCGTGCACAGCGTCTACCGTACTTATTATATTCCTACTTTAATTTCGGGTAAAAGCAAAAATATAGAATCTTTTTATAGAAAATTGACATAAGCTAGGATCGAAATAGTGGCTTTGTCTTCTGCAGAGGCTCGCTCTAAAGTCCAAACCATTATGTTACCGTGTCGGTAGACACTCTTTTCGAATAATTCAATCTTTTCTGCTTGTCATAGATTTTGCATCGATTGACGCAAATTAAATTTTCGACAGCAGTGGCTGCCGTCACGGAATTTTTGAAAATTTAACTAAAAAGAGAGGGATAGCGTCTATAGAATTATTTCAGATTTACTTAAAACAGGGTCTCAATATTCAGGTAGTATACATATAGTATTTATAGTATATATAACAATTCTATACATATTATATACCTAACTAGCTGACCCTACAAACTTTGTTTTGCCACGTAAATTATTTTTAGGGCTGATCGTAGTGCAGTGAAATTTTAGGGTTATATGTTTTTTTGTATGCTGTATCATAAAAAAATAAAAACAATTTTTTTTTTTAACAAATAAAAAAAATTAGTGGTAGACCACCCTTAACATTTAGGAGTATGAAAAATAGATGTTTGCCGATTCTCAGACTTACTAAATATGCTCACAAAATTTCATTAGATCAGTAGAGTCGTTTCGGAGGAGTTTAATTACGCACCCCGTGACACGAGAATTTTATATAATAGATATTTATTTGCAGAATATACTTATGTTGAGGAAACTGGTAATTGCTACAAGTTCCATAGGATTGGGAAAACTTGGCTAAATGCTTCCATGACCTGTGCAGCAGAAGGTGGTTACTTGGCTATTATAAATAGTCAAGCAGAAGCAAACATACTTGGTCAAATGTTCAAGAGTAATCTGAAAAATTTACCGTATTACTTCAATCACCTGGCCACTCGAGTTGGGTTTCGAACTTGGGGTAATATTGGTGAATTTAAAACCATTCACGGTGAGTGTCATAGAACAGTACATATCATTTACTTTATACTGAGAGAAGGGATGTGAGAGGTTGGCAAAAAACATATACAAATATATACATTTATTCCCCGTGTTGGTCCGGGCCCCTTTAGACGAATAGACCATCTGCTTACCTCCCAGGCAGCTCGTAAGAGGCGAGCAAAGCACTTAAGTTAACAGCTTTAGTGTCTATAGGCGGTGGTTTTCACTTACCATCAGGGGAGCTGCCAGCTTGTTTGCTTTCCTATACTATAAAAAAAACACACATGTCAGATATTATTTTTTATTCCCAATCAAGTAGACTGGCGTGTGGAGTTTTTGTTAGGGAAATATTTATTTCGACTTGCAGATACCTACGCCGCAATATACATATAATATAATTTAATAAAAAGTAAATATTGTGTAACCCTTTTTAATTAAGTATATTTAAAATACATTCTTTTTTGTAAGTTCCATAAAAATGTTAATTTTTTTGCAGGACAATCTTTAAAAGAAGCTGGTTACGAGGTGTGGGCGCAAGGGGAACCTTATAATAATTCAGACAACGAACATTGTGGTGCAATAAATGACGAAGGGACTCTTAATGACCTCCCATGTGATTTTCTAGCAACGTTTATTTGTGAAATGAAACGAAATAGTTTACTTCCTGACCAAAAAAAATGAAAAAAAAAAAAGAAAACAAGTGAGATGTGAAAGTGGAAGTGTTGGATGCAAAAAAATAAGTTTTACATAGATGAGACAAGTTTTACATTCTTAGTGTAATGATTTGATATTAAAATAATAGTAATTATTACAAGTTTTTATTTATCTCTCTGTGGATGTATGTTTGTCGCCAGTTGATTTTAAAGCAGTTATTATCTCCACACTTTAAAGCTAAAACATGTGTAAGTTGGGTGATAATGTGATATTGTGGTACTAGCGTGCTGATCTCATGATGGAGGCTGGAAATAAAGACTTTCGTTCCTGGATAGCGTGTACTGAAACAGCCGCGCTTATGATCAGTAAGTTTGTTGTAGTAAATAATTCATTATCCATGATGACGAGGTCTTAGGCTTCATAGCCAGAGATGATCGCCCTTAAATCTTATGTAGAGAGCTATTAGGTATAACTCAACGATCTAACTGTCTAAGTTGAGTATGAATTTGCCGGGGTTATTTTAACAAACACATGTTTCTGAAGAAAATAAGCATCTGAAGATGGAGTCGAATATTTTTTCTCTCATATAAAGGCTTGAAGATGTGTAGTTGAAATTGTATTTTTTTTATAAATTGTTTTTTTTTTTATAAAAGAGGAGGCAAACGACAAAACGGTTCACCTGATGGTAAGTGCCACCGCCCACTAACAGCCACAATACTAGAGGAATCGCAGCTGCGTTGCCGAGCTTTTAGGTATGAGTACGATCTTTTATTGAAGGTATCTAAGTCGTAATGGTTCGGAAAACCGCCACTGATAATTGGTTTCATAGTGTTATAGTACGTGGTGAAAAGAGACGTCGAAATCGCATGGTAAAAGAATACTCAGCACTCCCCATGATAAATTCGGTAAAAGACATTGAGTGAGCATATATCTCTGTGTAATGCCAAAGGTACTCGTCGATGTTGTTCTAAGTACTTTATATCGAAGGTTTGAAGATGGAACCGAAAGAATCATTAACAGCTCCATCCAGAGGTCCTTACTTTTGTAAAGGCTTTTGTTTTGTTGTAAGAACTTTACCTTACACAAAACGAGAAGTCCTACACAGTCCTACACTATTCAGCTGCCAGGAAGAAGTATTACCGCCTCAATCGACAGATTAAAAGCCGCATTTCCAATAACAGAAAATATCTTTAGTAACAGCAATAGTGCAATCGAACGCGGAACGACGTCATCGAACCTAAAAGTCACGTGGAGTGGCCGCTTGGTCGAACCAGTGGGTCGATTCGGCAGCCAAGCAAGAGCAAGCGATGTAATAGAAGCATACAAATGATAACCCGTTTCCCCAGAGCGAACCTAGTCACTCCAGGATAAGGAACACCAGCATACGCATCTCAACGTATTGGGCCGTATGCGTATTTGTAAAAAAACACCAACATTTGTTCAATACAAATGCTGAAGTGTTCGGAAATTCATATTTTAGGAATAGTGGAAAATTACAAGTACCTTTTCAACGATTAAATGTTTTTAAAAAAAATGTATATTGTATGACAATTCAAATATATAATCACATTCCTGATAATTTTAAACCATTGCCATTAAATAGATTTTGCAAGACATTGTTTGATTTACTTTTAGAAAAAACTTATTATGATGTTATAGAGTTTCTTGGTGACAAAATTAAATATTAAATTTACACAATTTCAAACATAATTACATAGTAGAGTTGGTGTTACATAAAGGCAAACAAGCCCGCTGAGTTTGTTTCGCTAGTTCTTCTCAATGTGTGGTCGCGTTTGGAACCGGTGGTAAACTCAAAATTCTTCCGTATTAAAGCCTGTAACATCAGTTCTCTAAATAATCGTATAATAAACATACATCTTTTAGTATTTACACACCACATTGTGGTAGAATATGATGGTACTATATTTCAATTATAAGAACTTTATGACACCCATATTCTGGCAAATAAATAATTTTTCTTTCTTTCTCTCTTTCTTTCAAAAGATAATGTAAATATTTGTAAGGAAAAAATCTTAAATGGCACATCTGGCTGGTGTACCATTAAAGTATTTTTTTAAATAAAATTAGTGAAATACATATATATATATATATAAATAAAAGAAAAAGTGCTACAAAATGCGAAACGTCCTTGAGCGACAAATAGATCACTTTATTTGACGTACTTATGACAATTTCTGTAGTCTCCACTGATTCCTCCTAACATTCTTCCTTTTTGGTGAAGTCGGTGCCTAAGTAATCATATAAATATCTGTTTGTTTAATTAGTAAGATATTGTATAGTTTGGCACCGAGTTCGCCAAGTTTGTAGTAGGCATGAATAGTAATGTACATGAAATAAGACTCAAAATGTCGGCATGACAGACTTGAAGTTTTTAGTAGGTACTTAAATCAACTCATTCACGCCAGCTACAGATGTATGTATGAGCTGCAAGGTAGGCGGTTTAATACTTAGCGTGTTTAATTTTTATCTTTTTAGTTGTTTTTTACTCATTACTTATTGAACTTTTGATGTACATATTTGAAATATTTTGTCTTTTTTCAAGGCGGTTTTATTTGTTGTTCAATTTTTTTATTAGTTCTTGTACATTTAACAGAAGGACATCATCATTATCGTGCTTTTCTTTAATTTGTTCCATCACACAATAGTAGATTTTCGACACTACCTATTCTCGTTATCACACCGTGACCGTCCTGTATAGTGTTTCTCGACGGAAGTGTGGAGGCCGCATCCTAAGCTCGCTTCCGTGCACTCTCGCGGGACCTGCCGTACTGTGCCTATATCGAGTTCCATTTGCTTTGATATTTCGCTCTAGTTTTTTGAAATTATATCCGAGTGATATGATTATAGTCTTACGTAAAAAACTGTGACATGACGACATCGGATATTTCTAGATTGGCATTTAAAATTTGAATAATAAATGTTATTCACATCTGCCGTATATAGTGGCAACCTTTACAATATGTATGGCTCCTTATGACTTAACCTCTATGTACCATTTAATTTTAATGATTTAAATTCGACTGTGAAACTATGCACTCCTTTTACTATAGATATCCTTCGATCTACAGAACCACTGAATACGTCAATGTACCAAGAGCATCAAATATAATTTCGTGATCGTTTTTCAGTAACTGAATGTGAAGTGTTCAAAAGGAATGCAGTGAATTGACAAGTGGTATTTTGTTCGATAATCACGAGAGTAAATTTTGAAAAAACAACCTAATAATTTAATCAAGTGGTGCTGGTGTATTTTGACTGTGAAACCTCATTTTATTAGAATTTTCTTGTTTTTATATACTTATTCTGATTTTATATTATTTACAACCTAGTGAATTGAGTACATGTCAAAACAGTTGGTTCATTCCGACCTAGTGAGTTATTGTGTGAAACTTAGTCTCATCAATGAATGTTACTAAGTGCCAGTGTGAGTGAACAAGTCACATGGTCACCATGATGTGGTTTAAAAGGGAGCCTAAAGTCCCTGAAAGGGTGGATACTAGTGTAGTGAACAAGCTCAAGAAGAAGAAACCATCACTGTTGAAGCCCACTCGAGAGTCGAGTGAGAGGGAAACATCCGCTGATAGCGACAAAGAGAGACGGCGTTATTCGGACATTTTAGATATGAAAGCGTCAATGGGTATGTATTTCTTCTGGTTTGATTAAGTATCTATTTGTTTAACAATTCCTCGGCCATTTTTAAAAGTAATCCTCTTATGTTGTAAACATTTAAAGCACATATTATTAAAGTTGTAATATAAGAAACAAGTTCCCTAAATAGCTTCACAACCATTTTGGAAATCATGAATTTTAGAATATTATCTCTATTTCGTATTCGTTCTAATTTGAACTGGTTTACTTTGCATTTCATTTATCTTTTGTCAAGTATCAATCGGTTTAAATACTGATGCTCGATTTCACCGACGTCTTTTAGCATTATGGGACTTAAACTAATTAGGTGGTATTGAATCTAAACCCTATATAGCAGACAAAGACATTTTCTCAAAGGAAAATCGAGTTTGTAGAACCAAACATATGTTCTCATGTGGATGAATAACTTTGTGGGTTCTTTTTTGAAGTTCGTCAAAATGGTCATTCCCGTAAGTGATAATTGCGACAATAGACTATTGTTAAATGAACCTTCGTAGAGCTAGACCATCACGGAATGTACGTTCGCAGGAACTGGACATCCGCGGAATAGACCGTCGAAGACATAATGGGCGAAAGGTGCGAAATAAACTATGTCACTCAACATCCAACTTAAACCCGGCATCGCGTTGGCAATCCTTTATGTTGCAAAGTCTATGGGCTGTGGTGATTACTTTCCACCAGGTGCCCCACAAAATACCGGGAGACAGTGCTAGCGCTGCCGTCACTGAGAGTTCGCATCGATTACTTACTCCGAGCGTTTGTCTAGGTACTGGCAATACTGTCCCGCGATCGTGCCGCAACAGCCGTTAGCTGCTATATTTAGGCGTGACTCTCGTTACTTGTATAATGTTTTCCTCCTTTTGGTTTTTCAACTATTTACCTTAAACCTCGACGGAAGGTCATCGGTTCGACTCCGTGATAATGCGTTAATCATTTATATTAATACGTTCAGCGTATAGCTCGTTAAAGTTGTGCCGAGCTGACTACACAATAATAATTTATCGAGCACCTACTGGTGGATGCTGTGCTTTGTATTTGTCTGTCACGGGATTAGTATTAACTCGTCTCGAGTAAGAGTAAAAAAGTTGCAAGTTTTTTATTTTATATAGTAATCTATCTTTTTTCCAAATTTCATTACCGCCTTGTTGGCCTAGCGGTTTACGTAGTCGCCTGGCCGCATGAGGTCCCGGGTTCGATTTCCGGTAGGGGCAGACATTTGTGTGATGAACATAAGTGTTTGTGTTTCTGGGTCTGGGTGTTTATG
>DWBC01000032.1:0-11835 GCA_018237325.1 Calydna sturnula
TGGAGTACAGCGACGACTCATCTGTGTTTTGGTACCACCTTGCCTTTTCCTGCCGCCATTATGTCAGTGCTTTTCACTGCCGTGCTGAGGTTTAGAGGTCAAGGTAGCCGGTAAACGCACGCACGAGGTTTGATACCCTAGTCTTAGTTTAGCAACGCACCAGTAACGTCCTTGGTATTTATAGCCAACAGATATTTCTTATCATCATGGGATCCGCAAGCATGTTTGCCTTCGTACAGATTGAAATTTAGTATAGTAATTGTATAATAAAATAGCAAATGCAATTTCACTCTTAAACTATTATCAGACTAGTTTAGTTTAGAGTGTTGCCAAGTGAATTGCACCCAACATTTTGCTGTAGTCTTAAAACACAAAAAAATAAAAAATAATAAAAAAATACCTTAGGACAAGGGACTACATGCTTTCTTGTTCGGACGCCATATTTATACCAAGGAAATGGTTTTCGTTTATAAGCCCACATAAATTGATATCCAATTATATAGTACATATACCCTATGCCTTTTAAAGGCATCGGTGAAATGTACTCTTCCCTGTAAAGAAACTATTTATTTAAAATTTACACACAAAAGTAAACTGATATTCCATTACATTCGTGTTCTAACAAAAACACTTTCTCGACCTAGCTTATGCGGTCTTTGCGTGGCAATTGATTTTTATATAGTTTGTAATGGTCATTGTCAATAATTTTTGTTCAAAGTAGGATACATAAGATCTCTTTTTGAACGTCAATCAGTTACATTAAACAAAATTAAAACAAATACAAAATAACATAACCATTTGATTTGCGCGGGAGTTACAGACCGAACCACACGCGTCGTTCTCGCGTTTTTCCCATTTATTCTCTAAGAAAGTTATTTTTCTAAGAGAATAAATGTATTTAACATGAAACGTTGCTTTTGAATATATATGTTACTGAAGCTTATATGTAAATGTGTTGTAACTGTTATTCATTTCAATATCAAATATTGAAACGTTGCTATGGATAATTACATATTTAGAAATAAAGAAAACTACTGTCTGTGGAAAATGCACAAACCGTGCGAGTTCATAAAATAAAGAAGAAAGAAAGATAGAACTTGGGCAATATCCACTACTTACTGCTGGAATTGGTCGCCAGAAAGCAAAGGAACTTGGTCGCATCTAGAAGTTCTAAAGTTGACCAGTCTGGCGAAACTTGTTTTTTGATCTTTGAATGATACTTGACTGGGTATCATTCTCAGAACAAAGAAGTCAAGTTAGTTAGTTTTCCTTGTTCTGTGATAACTAACATTGATCGAATCAAATCTCCTTATCACCAAGGTTGAAATTTTTTTCACGCTAGACTTCAACTATACCCAGTCTCATACAAAACAGGGTTCAAATTTTTATATAGGAAGTTCCGTCTCATATTTTTCATGCTCTTTGGAGTTGACCCCCACAGCCTGTGTGTCTATCATATTAATCTCATAAATATCAAAGATAAATATAGTAATCTGTGGTCAAAGAGTATGTAAAATACTGTGGTCTTATCAAGGTTCTAACAGTGGTGCAGTGGACTAAACTTTTTGCTAGTATAAATATTAAATATTATTAGATAACTCTTTCGAAAGTTTATCAATATGTTATCAGACAAATTAAAACTTGAATCAGGACTGCAACTTTTAGCTAGGTTGGCTAAAAAAGTAGAAATTGCAAACTTTTATCCTACTTTGTTCGGGGATGGACCTCAACCTGGACAAGTAATTGAATTATATAGCAAAGAAAGTTCACATCATTTACTTGAAGATATCATTTCAGAGTCTCTTATTCCAAAAAATATGGGTGGTGTCGAAGCAAACATACTGATTTTTAATACAGATGGACATATAAATATAAACAACATATTTGGTTCCTTAAGAAAAAAGGTTTATAGAAGAATGAAATATCACATAGAAAATTATGATATTGAAAAACTAATCGAAGACAGTCAAAGAAAGATACTCATTATGGAAATATATGATGTGACACAATTTTATATAACCTTGCAAAATCTAGAAAACATTTTATGTAAACACACAAATGTCTCCTTATTAATATTTAATACTTTAACAGCTTTTTATTGGTGTGAACAAGGTTATAAAATAAATAAAATGGATCTTTATAAAAAAACAATATTATCATTAATACAAAAAGTTACAAAAGATCATAAAGTTACAATATTGTACACTAGACCAGAATATTTTAGTAGTACTAAAGCATGTATAGAAAACCTAGAGCCTTGCAGTGAACTAGTTAAAGATGAGCACATTAATTATAGAATTCATGTTGTATATGGTTATAATAATAAACATAATGTCATTGTGCAAACGCATAATAAAATAAACAAGGTTGATTTTCAATTAACTGAAAATAGTATTGATTGGTCATTATAATCAAATGTCAATAGACTTTTTTTAAGTAATGCACAGCATAAAAAATTAATAATTTCTGCATATCACATTTGAATTTGAAAAGTTCTAAAATTATATTTACTACTAGTGGCCCACCTCTGCTTCGCATGGGTATAAAATTTCATTATTTGGAAACCTCAAAGATTACAGTATTTATATACTCTATGTATGTTAATATACATATAAACCGTCCTCTTTAATCACTCAATCTATTAAAAAAAACACATCAAAATCCGTTTTGTAGTTTTAAAGATATAAGCATGCATAGGGACAAAGAGTGACTGTTTTATGCTATGTAGTGATTACGAAAAAAAAAACGTTTTATTAAAACATCCTTCGAACTTGAATTTAACATCAATTAAAACAAAAAAAATTGCACAAACATTACTTCCATGATAAGCTATCAATCTCAAACTAAGATGATTTTAGGAATGCTTCACATAAACAAACAAACATTCCTTTGACACCTATGTGGTAGTAAGAGCAAGTGTAAGTTGAAAACTTTCTTTCTGAGATCACTTGTTAAATGCAACAATAAAATGATAATCTGTAATATGTGAAGAAAAACATAATTTACAATAGATGTGGAAACAATACTCAGGACAGAAGGGAATTTGGTAAACAACTACCCTACAATCTTCAGCTCTCATTGTAAAATTATAAGAAATATATATGAGAAAGTGCAAGAATATTAAAAAATCTACAATAATCTACCTAGTACTAATTATTATTATTAAAAAGTTTTAAGTATAAGATCATAGTAGCTTAAACTTATCAGAGATCAAATTCATACTGGGAATAAAAACTTATTTGATAAAAATATAAGTAGGTCTATATCTATAAAGTTGTATATTTTATGTAGGTGGCTTAAACTTCCACATTTGACATAATTTATGTTGAATTCAAATTTAAAAAATTGTCAATTTCATATTGTACAGCTATGAGAAATAGTATTTTTTTCTACATCATTTTAAATAATAATACTAAGTGATTCAGTCCAGGATTAAATGTCTTAAATGCAATGGAAGTCTATTTATCTCTGAAGTAAGTGAAATAGCAGAGAAATATTCAATTCACTTTCATTTAGTTCATTCTTTGTCAGTGACTATTTTGTCACTGTCAAAAAATTTGATTATTACAGGTAATTGGGAGAGATTATGAAGTGTTCCCAAAAATGCCTGGCGATTTTGATGCAATTATATTAAAACTAATAAAACACCAATGTCACCTTTTGTAATTTACAATTGTAATGCACTTCATTTGTTTTTCCAGAAAAATTGAAATTGTCACCAGTGTTTTTTTTTAGGTCAATTAGCAATGTTAAACCAAAATTAAACCTATTTAAAAAAATACTATTTCTATACAACACAACATTTACACGGGTATGAACTTAAAATAGACATGTTTAATACTTAAAAATATTACAACTTAACTAAGCTATAAGCATTATTGCTGCTTATCTCTATTATCACAAAATTTACTACTAGTGCAAAAATGATATATTTCAGTACCTATAAAATAAGCACCTCATTCTTACATTATCAAATATTTCATTTTAATTAATAAGAAGACTTGAGAAATTTACAAAGAAGGTATATCTTGTGCCAGAATTAACTTTTTAAGGTTTGTTCAAATTGAAAGAACAGTATTAAATTACATTTCTTGTTCACAAATATACATGTTCAGTTTTATTTATTCTTCTTTCTTTCAAACTTACATCTTTGAAGCTTAAGTTTAAGATGAGAAAGCTCTAGTACACAAAATCCTACTTGTATGCTTGGTTTACTTTAGATTAAACCTGTACTCCAGATAGAAATTATAACTAAGTACATGAGAACAATTTATATTACATCATTAAATAAATCACATACATAAAAGCTGCTAGGCCATGGCTGAAGTAATTAAGATTTCTCCATTTATTGATAGTATGGTAATAAGAATAGCCAGACTCCTGTACTGAAAAAGATGCCTCAAACATAACTCCGAGGTATGCTAAATGAATAATTGTTATGACAGAGAATACAGTATTTAAAAACATAGCCAATGGACTATTCTTTTTGTGTTTATGATCACATTGTTTTATACAAGGATTAGCTAAACAACATACTTCTAAAGCCAATGCGACTTTGTATCGAAAATTATATTCAACATAAGAAAATGTGCCTATGCTTAGAAGTACTGCAGCAAATTGAAAGTTAAACCCATGTAATAAGGATGACACTGCATAAGTTGTTAAAATGGCTATAAATTGTCCATATTCTTGACAAGGTTTAAAAACATAGTTTTTCAACCATTGATGCATCGGAATATTCCAAAAAATTACAACCTGGACTAATGATCTAGGTAACTCTATATAGAAAGGTTTAGTGATTTGAAGTTCAGTGTGACAATCATTAGTTAGTCCAAACCCAGCACTTGTCATTGAAACAACAGACATACTTGAAACAAAATAATGAGACATTCTAAATGCCTGTGCATCACGGTATGCTAACAACCATTTTGAATAGTCATCGTCAATATACCAGGGCACTATGCAATTTGACAATACTAAATAAAATATAGATACAAATAAATTTGACATGATTATTTTAATCCATCTTTTAGACAAAAATTTTACTTCAAGATACTGATTATAATTATGATATGATATCCACGGACCTAATATAGAGTTAGCAGGACAAAGTATGTATCCTCCAAATTCTAACGGATTTAACATTTGTTTGTATAAACTACGATCCATTTCAATTGCCACAGATATTATTTTCATAGCAACTATCATTTGTATACCTCTTATTTGTTGCCACATTTTAGGATTTATCACATAAATTTCACAAGATAGTAAAAATACAATCACACCAAAAGATATAACAAAACCTTTCCATCCTTTTAATATATGTGACAATAAAAATATTGTGACATATGCACCACATGTTAAACCTAAAGTCCAAATAAAAGCTGCACCAATGTTTTGATATAACAAGAAGGATCCAATGATTAAAGATAGACTGTGCTTAACATTATGTGGTACTGCTAAAAATTGTATAAGCAGTCTTAACAATAAATTGGCTACTAACAAATCTTTAGCAAAGCGAAGACCTTCATACACAGTAGGCTCAGTGCATAGACTGATGTAAGTCCAAGAGTCATCAACATACTCATCTTCATCTTCCATTATGAATTTCTTCTACTGTTTCTAACTGGTGACTAGGTATGCTTATACTTCTTTAACAAGTGGCAAATGTACTCACTTACATTATTTTAAAGTTTATGATTTCTTCATTGCTCACTAAGCAATATTAATTGTAAAACTGATAATAGGGCAGTCACCGGGCGACTAAGAGATTATACTATGCTGTTTATCGTAATTTCATTAGTAAAGCGTTACAAATACGGGTTCTGGTTCCGCTAAAATTATTAACTGCTAGTAATCTGTAACGCCGGTATACTATAACTGTATACAATTTATTCTATCACACTTGAACTGTTTTTTCTACGTTAAATTATAGCACAACTTAATTACAAAACAAATACATATCTTCTTGATAAAATTTTACACTAACTTTGTAGTTAAATATTCTAGAAATCTGCAATAAATTTGAATCTAGATGATTATTGTTGATTATTGACTAAAATTTCATCTTCCATGCTGACAGCTGACAGTGACAACGGGCAAACATCAATTTACAATCAAAAGAAAATCAAAACCTAGCAGTTCTCAATTCGGGTACAAATAATTATAACACGTGGTAGTTGACCTAATTACAGATTTTTTTTATTTTAAAAAAAGGAAAATTGATAATATTTATTATAAAAAACCCATACATTAATGAAAAACATTTGCATATAAAAAGTACGAAAAATTACAGAACAAGGTAGATAAACCTGGGGCCCTAGAAAAGTGCCACTACGCAACAAAGAAAGAAATGAAATCGTTAGAAAAATGTATGGCAATGACATTAGCTTGAGAATTAGCATAAGTCGTTCCCATACATTTCTCTGACGATTTCGTTTCTTTCTGTGTTGCGTAGTGGCACTTTTCTAGAGCCCCTGTAGCTTTACGGAAAAAGCTACAGGTAGAAAACTTTACCATTTATAAGTACGTTACAGTTTAGTTTTTTATAATTTGATAAGTGGAAAAAATAGCAAACATTTAGTTGGATATGAAAAACAAAGACAGATATTTTATTTACCTATCGTCCCAAATGTCAGCGTGCCCAAATTTTTTTTTAAGCCGCAATTTGGCCTCGCAACAATAAATATTATCGCGTTTCATTGAAACTGATAATTTTATTGTAAAAAATAAACAATAAAATTCAGTTAATTATAATTTAAGTTCAAATTAATGTAAGTGTGAAGGTGGGTTGAAGCATATAAAATGTGTCACAACACAACTCACAACTCACAAGCTGTTCCGGTATACCTAGGTTGATGATTAAATTTGTTGAATTGGTTTGTTTTCTTAAATCGTATTTATTTCCTTCTTCCATATCTATGGTTAGCATCTCAGAATTCATTTGTAGCATTAAAATTATTTTTTTTTTTATGGGATAGCACCAGGGGCGTAGCGTAGCTATGTTAGGTCTGTTAACTTTTTTTAAAATTATTTATCCTAAAACCTCAGAATCGTTGTTCAAGTATGTCATTATCGGAGCTATTCAACGAATTGAAAAAACGTCGAGTACTTAAGAAAATCCCCAAATCTGTATCACTCTTCTCAATAGTTACTGAAAATGTTTGATAGACTAGCATTTTTCTTCTATGTTAGGCATTCCATTAATGTTTTTAACTTCATGAAAATGTTGTAAAAGGTTGCTGATCCAAAGACAATTTAATTTAAATTACATTTCAGTTCAGTTTACGCCTGAAATGACAACTCATAGTCAGGGGGAAGTTTATTACATTTAACACTAAAGCCTGGTTTTACTTTGAAACGTCAGAACGTTTGTTTACGCGTCAGTCTAATTTGCCAAAATAGTACTGATGGGTTAAGTAGGTACTGTTGCTATTCGCATGGGAATTAGTATTACTAATTACCAATTTCGGTTTAAATTGCAAATTATACGTCTAGCTGTCAGTCCTAATCCTGGTAAAGTATGAAGGATAATCGGTTTTATGTATATTTTAAAAATACGCATAAAAATTTAAACTGTAAGATGAAAAGATTTTTGATAAATTTTTCCAAATGATACATATCAGTGATTCGGAACAGTTAACTGATTCATATGCAAATGTTCCATTCACAAAGATGAGATATTTCTATATTCAACAAAAGACTTGACATTTATTTATCTAATTAATAATCTGTATGTGTGAAGCTCACTATCCACTGACTCATTAGTAATTGTGTTCTGTGCCACTGACAATCTATCATCTATGTCATTGACATTGTCATTCGTGAACGTGAAGCGAATTTCCACTATAAAGTACCTAAAATTTTTCAATTTACTTGCGATTAATCAAATTTTATGATAGATCTCGTCCAGTGCTTTTCTTTGAAGTAAAATGAAGAGATTATGAAATCCCGTTTTTAGATCAATGATTAACTAGGCGTGAATTGTGATAGTGTCAAGTATGTGGTAGCGTCCCATTTGCGTTTCGCTAGAAATCTATAAAATTATTGACTTGCTTAAAGATATTCATGTGTTAATTAATGATTTATTGAACAATGGCTAGTCCGTCACCGCAAAACAGTCCAATGCCGCCACCTCAGGCGCCTAGCCCAATGGGGCCGCCAACACAAAGTCCGGCGCCGCCGCAATCGCCACATAGCCCTTATAGTCAACATGTGAATGGACCACCGCCAAATATAACTTCAGGAGCTGGACAACCACCAATGTCAAATCATATGCCACCTTCCGGACCTCCGCATTCGGCTAACAACGGCGGCCCGCCTGGGGTGCCTCCACAGCACCCTGGAATGTCACCAGGTGGCCATCAAATGCCGCCGCATATGGTAGGACCACATATAAGTGGACCACCTGGACATCCTACCTCTGCTTCTCATCCACCTGGCCCTAATGGCCATTCTAACATACCAGGAAATCCTCAGCATCCTAATATGCCTGGTCAAGGCCCACATGGATATCTTCAACATCAGATAGGACACATGCCACCCAACCAGGTAAAAACATTTTTTTTATTCAACAAGGAATAATTATACAGGGTAAATACATTGGAAAATGCAGGGTAAAAACATGTAAGTACACTGGAAACTCCATCGGACTAATTAAGATTGTTAGGCATATAGATAATAAAAAATCTGGATAACTGAATGTATGATTAAATTTACAATGTCTGTCAATAAACACATTAATTGCATCTATTGGAAACATAAAGTACGTAAGATGCCTGTATATTATATCTTTAGATCGACATAGTTGTAGTGAAGTAACTATTAAAAACAATGATGGATCACACATGTCAAACTATTGTTTGTTGTTTTGTTATATGTGTGTTCCATCATAGTTGGTGTTCCAGAAAATTGCTAGTTTTGTGTAATTGAGAGTGGTTCATTGAGTTTCTACTGTAATTTTTGTTTAATTTGTATGGTGATATTGAATTAAACAAATTTAACTTTGTCATATTACAACAGCAGTTTCTTATATATTTCAACCTTTCTACTCGATGTCCTTCATGATCAGGTTGTCTAAGAAAGGCAATGACTATGCAACAAAATGTCAACAATGTAAAGTACTATCTGAAATGATTCTTGGCTACTATCTTTAATCTTTACTATATAGAATGTACAAGATGTTGCATGTCAGCAGGGCCAAAGGTCTAGAATGCTATATGTCTACTAAGCTAAATATTTTAAATGTATTTATATTCAAAAATTATATTTACCTGCACTTATATCAATTCTATAAAGTTAATTTATGGATAGAATAATTTACAAATTTGAATCATGGACTAAGTTTTAGTCATTCTGCTACTTAGGTAAATTACTTATATTAAACAAATTCTATATTAGTTGGCAAGCTGCCTATTTACACATTGTTGTCGCTCTTTTGCTTTGCTTGTTAATTAATCTACTTAATAGATAAATTGATTATTCTATAGCTTAACCAAAAGTAGGAAAATTCTGCCTTTAAAATTCAACATTGTAATAGTCACAAACTGTTGATCATAGAGGTCTGAATTTTGGAGGGTATATTTGTTGTATCATACAATTTTAAGCATCTAACAAGAAAGGATTTTCTAAAATTCTAATCTTAAGGGAGTGAAACACGGAAATATTAATACAATCTACACCAAAGTTTGCATAAATATTTTTTAACCAATAACGTGAATGGTGATGAGTAGAGTACCGGATTATATGCATTTACATATTTGCATATGCATTTGCGTATTTGAGCCATTCTCAGCGCTGATAGCATATTTTTCCTAAGATCTAGAAATGATGCATATTATTGCTATAATTTAGTATTTTTCAGTACTTTTTACAGTATATTTCAAGCACAGGGCTCTTAGCAGCCGTGCGTCTTTTGTTTTGATACGATAATAAAATGAAAAGACACATTATCGTTACAATAGGGACAAAGCCAACGAGTTTCTTCCCAGGGCATGAATCTTTCAACTAATTTCAATTTTATTAAATTAGCCAATGTTTATTGTAAACATCAAAATCAATGACATCTTAACTGTCAATTGATCTAATAACATTTGTTTGCGCTATTGGTCTGAAGAATTCTTTCTTTTAACTGGCTCCAGACATCAAAACTCCTCCAGCTGGCATCACCCGTAGAATGCAGTAATAATATACTAAATGAATCTAAAGTAATAATATTTACAAAACAAACAAAATAAATAGTCATTTAATGTTGCATAATCTGTCAGTTATTGTGCATATTTCAAAAATTTTTCATGCATATTTCAAGCTTTTTATGTTGCATATAATTTGGTCTCTAGTGATGAGATTAGGTTAGGACTATAATTAGGATTGGAACTTGTGTTGGCCTGGAACTGGAACTAGGAAATGTTAGATCTGCAAGTGCATTTCACCAGGATAGAAGATAAATACGGGATCAACCTGCTTGTTTGCTCTCCTATTCTATAAAAAAAAACCTGTCAAAATAGCGCAGGTCAGCTATGACAACTAATAGAACCTGGTGTCAAACATAAGCTACTTTACTGTTAAAAGCTGTTATTCTGTATACTGATGCGGTATTTATCAAACAGCCGGCATCCTGATTATCTTATATGTGTTCTTTTTTTATAAAGAGTCCTTTTGTTCATAAAAAGCTATGACATATTTTGCAAGCATAGTACCTATACCTATATCCAATACTGAATATAAACACAAGTTTTCATAAGTGTGTACAAACAAGGGATGTGCAACCCCCTTATCTTCATCTTAAACTACATTCAATATTATAAACACTCAATGAATGTAGGGACACAAACTCATAGCCATGTGCGAAAAATGGGGAGAGGTAGAAAAATTAGAGACTTACACAGATCAAATTCCACGCAAGTGAATCTGCAGGCACAATTAGTATTATATATTACTGACAACCATTTTTTTATGTAAAAAATAACATTAAATAAAATCTGTTGTGTCATTTTAACATGCTTTTACTCGTACTGGAGACCACATATTCTAAAGACACTGTAATAAAATATTTGGCCTTAAGCTTGATTGACAATAGTCAATGTCCATTTGATTGTCCTGCGTTTTCTCCACTATCAAACCACTGATAGTTGTAGTGATAGATAGTCCTTAGTCTGCACTTGCAAGTATGAGAGTTTAGATACAGTGGGCGGAGTATATTGTAAGTGTATGTGTATGATGATGTGAAATACAAGAAACTTTTTGGAATATTTCAGATTTTTCCAGAATACTTTCGAAAGTAGGAGGGTTGATGACAGATGACAAACTTGAAAAATATTTTTTTTATTGCAGAATATTTTTATGAGTTTTTGTTTAATCTAGGATGTATATTTTTGTTTTATGTAATACACGCAATAAATAATATCTTTTGCTAGCCTAGATGGAAATAATTTGACTGGAACGTTTCTATTTTTTTTTTGTTTATGATAGACATTAAATCAAACCAAATATTTAAAAAGCATTTTATTTTAAACTTATGTACACAGGGGTTCTCCAACCACTTTGAGGTTATTATACGAGTATGAGGTCCAGAGAGCTAATCTACATTTATTTTATAATTATATTTAATGTAAACATATGTATTATGGTTTTTATTAACTACAAATATATATATAAGTCCCATTTTGAATAACATTATTTTAATTCATCAAAAAAATCGGCCCACCTGCATTTTCACCGCAAATCATGTTTTTTATTGGCAAAAAAAAAAAAGATTTATTAATCATGTTTATTTACACTAATTTAAGTTCTTTAAACCTACAAAATTATAAAAAAAAAAACAATTTAACTACGATT
>DWBC01000033.1:0-11768 GCA_018237325.1 Calydna sturnula
CCCAGAAACACAAACATTTATGTTCATAACACAAATGTCTGCCCCTGCCGGGAATCGAACCCGGGACCTCAGGCGGCTAGGTGACTACGTACACCGCTACAACAACGAGCGGTGTTTTAGGTCAAACTATGCTCATAATAAAATTGTTTTTTTTTACATAGTGTAGGAAGGCAAACAAGCCGACGGCCTCCTATAGACATCAAGGATGTTAATGGTGCGTTGACAACCTCGTGCGTAAATTTACCGTCTAACCTGCCCTCCAAACCGGAACACGGCGGTATCTAGCACTCCCATTATGGAAAAGGCAAGGCGTTGGTGCCAAAACCCGGATGAGTCCTCGCTGTACTCTACCACCTCATTAATGGTTACGGTGTTAGTGACTTTTATACATTTGCTCCCCTCTTACGATCTGCCTGGATGGGAAACAGATGGTCTATTCTTTTAATGGGCTCGGACCATCACGGGAAAAAACATTGTAATGCAAGACATTAAAACCAAAATTCAATTTGAAATACCCTTTACTATTAGTTAAAATTCTATCAATAATAAAAATATCTATAAGTAATGAGCTTTCTTATCACAAAAACATAGGAAACCAAGATGATTAGACAAAAACCATAAACTTGCAAGATTACAACCGCACAATTGGTCGCTTAAAAATTAATAAATACCTATCAATACAAATCACAAAAAAGAACTTTTCGCTAGGCTATCTAAAGAAACAGTAGTCTTTTGTAAAAAGTATGATGCCTACTTGAAATTCTTGCTAGTTTTATAATCTTAAATCTTGATTTTCTATTTAAATTCCTATTCTAATAAAGCTCTATCGTGTTTTCCAGTATTTAGTTCCTGCAGTCCAGTTGATATATTTTTCACAAATCATGGAACTCTCGGCGACAGTACACTTTCAGTTTTTTTGATATTTACACGTCGATAAAGCTTATTATAGTGTGTAAAAATCCTTTAAAATATTTTTTACTATCTGACAGTCTATATCTGTTGTGACAGTGAAAAAATTGTGGTTTGAATGACTCCAAGTCAGTTTATCTTTTCATGTTGAAGTTTTCACTTTATTTGAATAACTCATGGTACAAATTTGTGAGTATTACTCGTGAAAAGTATAAAACAAAAAGAAAAAATGAATTAAAATGCTCAAGTTGCCTATCTTAAGTATTGTTGAAAGTGTACCGGCACCATTACGAGTCTCAACTTAATACTTGGAAAGCTCGGCCCTCAGAGCAGCAAAGGACGTTCCGGCTGGGTCATATATCTTTTTGTACTCCTCAAGTTCGGCCGGGTAGACCTTCTCGACTCCATCCAAGAAGACGCGGAACATATGTTTCTGGGCGTCATTACATCTGGCGCAAGCTTCTGGCACTGCTACTGGCATATTACCTTAAATATTTCAATGTTATGAAATTTGTTTATCAGAATAAAGATATTAAAGGGAGAATAGGTATATATTTTTAAGTCTTTATAAATAAATAATTTCAAGGTTATTCCCTGATTAACGTTAGATAATGTGGTATTTAGCGATGACATAATTTATGTTTTTACCGATTCATTTAAAAAGTATTTATATCTGGTTTATTTATGTCACTTTTGCAAGTTTTTTTTTATAGTAAAAGAAGGCAAACAACATAAAGTAAGCCACCTGGGCTTCTCTTATGGTGAAAGATAATCGCTGCGTACAGACACCATTAATGTTGATAGTGCGTTGCCAAGCTGAGGCGTTGTTAAGCATATTGCGTAAGTTTTCCGGCTACACTGCTCTCCGAACCTAACAGAGACAAGCACTGCCATTATAGCGGCAGGTAAAAGCAATTCGGTACGAAATGGACGAGTCGTCGCTGTACTCTACAAACTCTTTGATGATCACGGTGTAAGTGACATACACCGTTCGCTCTTCTTTAGGAGCTACCTTGGAGGGAGACAGGTGTATGCTATGGGGGCCAGACCAACAGTAACAGTGACAGTAACTGTGATTCAGCTAATCCAGGTTTAAATATTTGCTTGTTTGCCTTCCTATGCTATAAAAAAAAATTTATAAGTGTGTTGGTGATTCTGCGGTCGCCAAACGATTATTATTATGTTATTCAAACGATTTTGAACCTTATGGGAGTTATAACAAATTTGACGGCTACCTGAATGTATTCATTAACATGGAAGACTTACTTTTAAAGCTTTCTTGTACGGTGTTACAGGGTCCCTTGCTCATGAAGCAGTACAAGTATTCCTTCAATGCAGCAGGATCTGCTACGATGCTGTCAAAGTCGTGGTAGTCGTCCAGTGTTGTGTGCATGTCGTCGGCGAAAGCGAAGGCCACGATGGTCAAAAGCAAAATATACCTCATTTTCTTTACCTATAATATTACTTTTATTCAGTTCGCTATAAGAAGACATAAATATCAAAAGGTAGGACTCGCACATTGCGTGTAATTTTTTGTTAAGAAACAAATAAAAATATACTAAAATTCATTAATATCTTTATATATATACAGATATACAGACAGACAGTATATATCACTTGAAACATAAAAAATTACAAACGTATTACCTCATTTTTGTATCAAATTGTAGATTGGAAACACTAACACAAAAATTTTAGCCTAGAAAAGCAAACAAGATGCTTCTAGCTGCCTGACCACCTGAACAATTTCTTATAAGTTCGTTGCTAAATGGAAGACTTGGATGGCTTAAGTTTAAAAAAAAATAGAAGTAACAAGAAGGCAGCTCAATGTGACGTTGTGGCGATAAGAAAAAAAGAGGGCTTGGCCAAGATTTAGCGTACTCATTTAGTGACGCAGGTGGCAAGATGTACCGGATTCGATTCCCAGCATTTATTTCTGTTATGAATTGGTTTACTTTGGAATTACGTTAATTCATTTTATGGGCCACCCGATATTTATTTATATATATTACTAGCTAACTCACGCAGCTTCACCCACGTGATCTTTGAACAAAACGTATAATATAATTACACTTTATTTATCTAAAATATTTTTTTTACATAAAAGTAACCTAAGTTACTCCTTATTACAGCAGCTACCCGTCAAAATCGGTCAAGCCATTTCAGAGATTAGCCGGAACAAAAAACAACAGACCGCCAGAAAAAAAAAAAAAAAAATTAACATGTACCGTATGTATGTTCATATGCATGTAGTAAAAAGCGGTTATTTCAATGTTAAAAGCAGACACTCCAATTTTATTTATATATATAGAGACGTATAGATGAATTGTGTAATGCAAGGATTGTATTGTATTGACGCTCTTGATGGCGCATTGTAATTATTTAAAGTGTAAAAATCAAAATGGTCTTACCTGTGATTTACTTAAGATGTTAGAATTTAAGTGGAAACACTGAGTATGATATCAATTCTTAAATTGATCTCTTTATATACCCAGTTTCTCTCATCGAGATCCTTGATAGTTTTTGTAGCCCACACGCGTATTTAATAGCTATTTCAAACCGAATAATATTTTACATATAACATGTAATTACACATAAGCAATTATCTAATTTTATATTAATAGCAGTTTTATATTAATGTATAATATTTAAATGTTGTATTAGTTTTTAGTACAGTTTACGAATATCGGCTGTTTGAAGACCAGAAGATTTGTTTATTTTCCAGGTAGGACATAAAAGCTGATATATCATTACATAGTATAAAACGATGTCGCTTTTTCCGCCTGTCCTCATGTATGCTTAAATCCTTAAAACTACCCAACGGATTTTAATGCGGTTTTTTTGATAGATAGATTCAATAGGAAGGTACATATGTATAATAACATCTAATTTCGAGTAGAGATATACTGTAGTTTTTGAGGTTTCTAATGTGAGGTCGTAAATAATTACATTTTATATGCGTGTGAAGCAGGGGCGGGCCGCTAGTACATCACTAATGCTGTGACTACAGACTTTAGAGATATTAGATTAATAATACAATAACAACTGGGCTGAATCGGTTGCTTGTCTCTACCGCAAGAATATAAATCTAGATTATAAATTTCCACGTGTTGGTCCAGGCCCCCTTAGAGGAATAGACCAACTGCTTCCCTCCCAGACAGCTCGTAAGAGGCGAGCAAATGGTATAAACTTATGCACGAGGCTTAATACCGAAGCCTCAGGCTGGCAACGCACCATTAACATCTTTGATATCTATAGGCGACGGTTGTCTCTTACCATCAGGGGATCCGTCATTTTGTTTGCCTACCTATGCAATGATCGCCTCGTTGACCAAGCGGTTAACGTAGTCGCCTGGCCACATGAAGTCCCGGGTTCGATATCCGGCACGGGCAGACATATTTTGTGTGATGAACATAAACGTCTGGGTGCTTATTAAATTTATATCTGTATCTATATACGTATTCGTATTTATCGTTGACTGACACCCTTAACACATATTGCCTGTGTTATTTGCTTATTTGAGGTTAGATCAATTTGTGTAAATTGTCCAGAGTATTATGTTTATTATTTAATATTGTAATTAAAGAGTAATTATAAAGTGACAACCCTGTAATAGTCAGATACAATATACAAGTACTCATTTTGCTCAATTTGTAAGTGAAGCTTATTAATATGCATGGATAATTATTTCATCTTTTTATATAAAAACCTTACATTTTCTTGTCTATTAATCAACGCAAAAGCTATGAAAAGCAAAAAGGTAAATAATGATTGGATAATTTAGGTAAGAGGTCATACAGTAGGTTGTAGAATCATTTGAATATATATAAATTTATTATTTAATAGTTTTTATGCGTCATCGTCGTTAGCTTTGTGAGAATCATTATTCAACAATGTTGTTCCAGTTAGATGGGTGACGTAGCAGATGCACTTGTACACACGGCCACACATCAGGTTACTCATCCCTGGCACCCAATTACTGAGCAATAGAATCGTTTTGTCGTAAATATGTGTAGCTTGATCTGTGGCCGTGTGTACATGAGTTTTAGTCTAAGGCTGCAGACGCATCAAAAACTAATTATTGGATAACCAATAACCAAAAAGCATGCGTGCATTTCCAATCATCAAACGATATGTATGCTTTTTCAAACTGCTTAAAAAAGGAGAAGTTTCTGTACTCAGTCGTATATTTTTTATGTGTGTTCGTGAATATCTTTGGGGGTGCAATTTATCAAAATCCTTTCTGAAGGAATGCTTAAGCTATAATAGCTATATACATGTAAAATCTGAGCCCAGTCGGTTTAAAAATCCCAAAGTTTCATACTAACTTTCATCCCTATTTTATCCCCTTGGGGGTAGGATTTACTAAAATCCTTCCTTATCGGATGCCTACGTTATAACGTCTATCTGCCTGTCAAATTTCAGCCCAATCCGTATAGTGGTTTGGACTGATCACTATGTTAGTCAGTCACCTTTGAGTTTTATATATTTTGATAGAAGTCAAAGATCAGAAACAGGCTAGTATAGTGGACAGCGTTCTCGTCGTTTATGAAAAATATAATTTCAAATTACAGTTTTGGGTTAAAAAAAAGTTATTAAAAAATTCCGTGTAATGATATCTATGATTATAATGATAATGATATCTTATATAACGAATAAGAAAAAAGAGCCGACTAGCCTTATACCTTGTTTAAAAAAAATGATGTCGATAAGCATTGATTGAAATTGTATTTCCATAAACAAGTTACGTAGAACACATTTCAAATAAAAAAATTATAAAATATATTGTATTCTGGTCAGTTGTTCACTTTATTAATTTTTATCGGACAAGAGAATTCCTTTGTCGGTGGACGCGCCAACTGAATGAATGCAGATCAATGATTTCCCCAGCGAATGGTAAAACGTAAAACCAAACGTGCCTTATTTAAATAAGTAGAGCCGTGACTCGCCGATATTTGTTTAATGAAATCCAAATTAAATGTTTAAATTGACAATACTATTTATATATTTGATACTTTATCGATCATTGTATATAGACAATGGAACACAATACAAACATACCGCCTCGTTGGCCTGGCGGCTAACGTAGTCGCCTGGCCGCATTGGGTCCCTGGTTCGATTCCCGGTAGGGGCAGAAATTTTTGTGATGAACATAAATGTTTGTCTTTCTGGGTCTGGGTGTTTTTTATATTTATACCTGTATCAAGATAAGTATTTCTATGTTTTAATATTTGTCGTTGACTAACACCCATAACACAAGCAAATACTTGCTTACTTTGTGGTTAAATCAGTTAGTTGTCCAGGGTATTATTATTTACATTTTTTATTTTTTTACTTATTCTATTACATTTATATTTATAACACAGAAAGGATACAACAAAATATTATATATAAAAAACAGCTTCCCGCCGGCGGAGGCTTTACATCCATGCCATTATTATTATATTAGGTATTAAATAATTGTAAATAACCTATGCATGTAAATTGAATATATTTTAAAACTTATAATGAGGGTGTATTAGGTAATCTATGTAAATGCCGAATCACAAATTTTTCAACGTATTGCCTGTATGTTTTCGTGCATGTTGCGTTGTGTACGCAAAAACTGCTGAACTAATTTCCCTGAAATTAAACTGATAGATGATCTGGATACATAGGCTACTAATTTAAACTAGACAAAAGGCTACTAACAAGGTAGCTCAGTAGTTAGAGCGCATACGCTGAAGGCAAAGCGCTGGTTCCATTTCAGGTAGTTTCTAATAATTTTTACTCTCAAAATAGTTTATGATGTCAATCAACTAACTCTTGAAATTTCTTGGACCTTAAAAATGTGAAAATAAAATGTCACATCATCGGAAATACACGAACACTACCGATATAAAAGTACCAGCTGTAATACAGAAGAATATTACATATTTTATAATATATTCCTCTCTCTTCGTATCCACGTGATTTATATATTTTTAAACACGTACTAAAACGTATCTTGCTCGGTTTCTATTTAAGATATTATCCTCACTAGGCTGCATGTACCATGTGTCTCGTAATATTCAACTACAGTGCGCCTTTCCCAACTCGGAATACAAAGTAGTGGAACGGAATCCCGTCTCAAATTTTCCTTTACGACTCTGAATTTTCCAACAATTTATCATAATTTCTTCCATTTCTAAATTCTCCTGATAATATTTCGTGTCATGTTACTTTTACCACAGCCTGGACACTAGGAGGAAATATAAGTGATCATACTGGTCATACAGCGACGACTTGTCCGAGTTTTGATATCACCGCCTTGCCTTTTCCTGCCGCCTAAATGTCAGTGCTAGTCACGCCGTGTTCCGGTTTGGAGGACAGAAGAAAACTTACACACGCAGCTTTATATCTAGCCTCAGGTTGGCAACGCACCATTAACATCTTTGGTGTCCATAGGCGGCGGTTATCTCTTACCATCAGGGGAGCCACCAACTTGTTTGCCTTCCTATGCTATAAAAAATATAATTATTACAAGCAGCTTCTCCTGTGGATTAACATTCTCCTTGACAATGCAATACTAACATCTTTGGTAGCGGTTATTTCTAGTTGGCAAGGAAACCGCCTACTTAGTTGCCTTCTACTTTTTCGCACAAAGGGTGCATGATCTAAATAATAGAAATTCATTAATATTGGGCGAAAAAACACGTTTTATTTATGGGGACCTCCCTTTTGATTTTTAAAATTTTTAGCAGTCTTTGTTAGAGCGTCAACGGAAATACATAACTTGTGAAAATTTCAGCTTTCTAGATATCGCGGTTTCAGATATCAGTAATCAGATACAACCTGGAGACAGACAGACGGGCAGACAGCGGAGGCTTAGTAATAGAGTTCCGTTTTTACCTTTTATGGACAGAACCCTAAAAAAAGAGCCAGAAAGAATATTAGTCACTTTATTTAGGCACATACATATGATTTTACAGTGAAAAATATTATGTAACTTACAAATAATAAAACAAACTTTGAATGATAAATAAAAGCGTCCACGTCGCAGCATTTTGCCTTTCTAATGACACATTTACTCATAACAACGTTTTTTTATTACTAAAAAAGTTATGCAATAGGTAACCAATTCATAAAAATTACTGTAAATAAGTTTGTTTAATACTAACAACATAATAATACTACAAAAACGCGCATTCACTTCCGGTTCACATATCGCTTGAGCGATATATATATATTTACTAAATAAAAATGTTAAAGTTTAAAAAGTTTTTACAGTAATAAAATTCTACAGTAATAGAACATTTAACATATTGTTACATTGTTAAAGATAAAAATAAATAGATATGACATGTTATTTTATGTTTATTTTTATTTGTTTTATCCTTTAAAGTGAATAAAAACAAATATTAAGTAAGTATTATGAAAGTATGTCAAGGTTCAAAATAATATATAGGATAAATCTTATCTCTTATTTAATTTCTATATTAGTTCTACAAAAAGGGTATGTTAACAGTTGTACTCGATTTGAAAAAAAATCCGGTTATACACGGTTATCTGGAAGAATATCTAAAACCTCGAACACAATTAGCCCGGTTAGACCATGCATGCATGCTACAGACCGGCATATCAAATCGTACAACACATTTCTTGTTTTAACCAGAACATAACAAATAATTAAAAGTAATTAATGAGTCGCTAACGGCAGTTTAGTAGTCGAAAAGTTCATAATTCTTACTAATGCATGCTAAATTTGGTAGAATAATTGTTCTAGAATTACAAAATTACTATAGAAAAGTAATGAATAAAAAATATTATTTTTGTTTTTAACAATTGGACATCTAATCCATTTACAAACTGTTATATGGGAATTGTTATTCCAAACAAGTTTTGATTGAACAAGCATTTGGTGCACTAAATGTCTGCAGGCACTCTGTCAGACACAGGTCTTTCGACCACTAAACTGCCATGACATTAGCGACTCATTAAATAATTTTAATCATTTTTTATATGCTGGTTCAATTTAGAATTGGGGCAGTCGTCCTTGAGATACTTAAGTAATTATTTTTAATATTAAAATCAAGTTTTTTTTTCTTGAATAAAATCTTTCGTATGACCACTCTCTCAAATTTTCAATAACGACTTAAAAAATACAGGCACATGTCACATACCGCATAATCACGACCCTTAGTTCTAAATTGTACACTACAACGTTACAATATCATGTGTAAAAGTGAAACTAAATTCATAGGGCTCGCTTATCGATATGCGGGTGTGCGTCCTACAGGTAGAAGTAATGGTAATTTAAACACGTTATCTATAACTATATATGTATCGGACCGTGCGGCTTTGACTGAATTTTTCAGCAAATTCAGACCAGGAGAAATTAATGTTATTGACCGCCGTTAAAGCGATTAACGTAATTATATTAACCGCCAAATTCCTTGAGTCACATCAGCAGATTCTTAAGGTTCGCGGCAGATTTGAGTAATGAACAAATATGATCGCATTTCTGAGTTCAGCTGCCTGACTATGACTGTCATTTCAGTTGTCTTTACGAGGTAAAAAGGGAAAATTGTGTAATCAAATAACGTCCTTATTGTAGTATAACAAAGCCGTAATTTCATTAACAATAAATTACATTTCAGTTCAGTTTACGCCGGAAATGACAGCTCATGGTCAGGGGGCAGGTGTCTATTGTATTTGTATCGTTGACTAACATCTATACGACTGGCAAATAAATTGCTTAGATGGATTCGTGTAAATCATATAATTATAATGTAGATTGTTTTGTAGTTTACTCTTCTTCACGTATAATATTTGGCCATTATTTTGCTATATGAAATAGAACTTGCACTTCGGTTCTATTTCATACTTCAGTAATTAAAAAAGTCAAAATATTATGGGAGGTCCTCAACAATTAAGGTGCTTGTTTTTTTTGCTCAATATTAATGATTTTTTATTATTTCGTTGATGGTACGGAGCCCTACATGGCTGATTTTTTTAAAGGTAATATGTAACCAGCTCACCGACATGAATAATGTTTTGATATACGTACAAAGAAATTATAATTATAAATATTTGTTCACATATTAAAAAGTACTGAACACTTGAGTTTAGCCGCAGTCCGAGAACTATAAGAAAATTGAGTACAATGAAGCGTTTTTAAATTGAACAAATGAATATCGTCTCCGCGCCTAAAATCAAGTTTTCTAAGCTATTGGCTACTTGGCATATACGACGTAACATTTGGACGATTCTTTAACTATAACATCCATAGCATTTTCGATGACTGATCTTGGCTAGCGAGGGTGGGAAACTCGTTGAGGTGAGGGAGAATGTCCATACTGTAGGGAAGTATCACCTATTTCTTACATTATGGCTTGGCATATCTCATCAGCAATTTTTTCAACGTGTATCATACATCTTATCTTAACTAAGGTTGGCATTATCATAATTATCTTTCGTTAACTGAGGTTCTTTCTCCAGATGTATTCCTCCAGAATACAGTTTTTTTTTCTCAATTTATAACAACAGAAATTATGTTGTTTTTGTACAAAATTCAATACGTGTTGATCATAACTTTTTGGGAATAAAAACTGTTTCCGGCTAAAACTTAAAAGATTTTCGAATAAAAGATTTATCAATTTCCTTATCCTTATCCACCAAGGACTAATACTTACAATATTGTCATGACTAAAATTACCACATTTTTTTTTCTTTTAATAATAATAATAACAATAATACCTTGGACATTTCACACCAATTGATCTAACCCAAAAGTAAGCAATTCATTTGCTTGTGTTAGTCAAAGGCTAATATACATAGAAATACTTATATAGATACAAGTATAAATTTAATAAACACCCAGACCCAGAAACACAAACATTTATGTTCATAACACAAATGTCTGCCCCTGCCGGGGATCGAACCCGGGACCTCATGCGGCCAGGCGAATACGTAAACGGCCAATGAGGCGGTCAATTTATTAACAATCGCCCGTGGCTTCACCTGCGTGGGGCTGCTCCTCTCTTATTTATCTTAACGTGATGTTATATAGCCTTCCTCGATAAATGGACTATCTCACACTAAAATATTTTTTTAAATCAGTCTGGTAGTTCCTGAGATTAGCGCGTTCAAACAAACCAACTCTGCAGCTTTATATTATTAGAATAAAAGTATAAATTTTGTAGTAGATTATATTCAAATAATAATATAATTTATCTACTAGAATGGTACCATTTTTATGGAATAAAATGACTTATCCTTAGTCCTCCGTACCGATGACATTATGTATGCAAAATTTCATAACATTCGGTTGAATATGGATAGAAAAATTATACTACTATATTTTAGGCTCTCCTTTCATGATAATAATTTATTATTATAAAATTTATGCATAAACAAATATTATGGAAATTATTATAGTTTCAGCCCACATTTCACGTTTAAATTTTCCATTTTATTTATAGACATAGCATTAAAATTATACTGTTGGTGGTTGGCGCGTGATGTGTCAGTTTTAAGCAGATTTGTACAGGAATAACACACCAATCACACGGCGGCGATTCAATTTGGTTCGAAAATGTGCTGTAAGAAAAAGTACAAGCAAACTGAAACAAATACCTCAAAAGAAACCTGCTAATTTACCCTCATTTCTGCGCTTCACGACCGTGACGTGAGAGTACAGAATCATCCAAACTAAATAAGTATCCCCTTACATTATCTGTAATTGACGGCCTTTTTCGGGTTCTGTTAGGAATATTGCTGATAGAGAATAAGATCTTTTTTTGCTAGGAAATTTATGTTGCTGGGGCCTAACCACGACTGTCATTTCAGTTGAGTTCACGGGGTAAAATGGGAAAATTGTGTAACCAAATAACGACCTT